>MJUU01047675.1:30312-49519 GCA_002080025.1 Modiolus philippinarum | reverse complement strand
GTTTTTGCTCTAAATTATGGAAGAAATAATTTTTTTAATAAAGTGATTGTAGGGAATTTCTCTAAAGCTTAAAAGAGAAAAGTTAACTAAAGAAGATTTGAACACAGAATTTAAAGGGAAATAACCCATAACCATATGGCATTGGAAAAAAAAAGAAAAAAAAAGTGAAAAACGGCCAATAAATCATACACAGGCCTTTGGATTTTCTTCAAAATTTCAGAGTATGTAGATCTTGATATGCTGAACATTTTTCAAATTTACACTTCACCTCTATCTGTTACAGTTTTTGAAATAAAAAATAAAAAATGCACAAATTTTGAAAAATTGACGGAAAAAGGGCTATAACTCTCAGACGGGTTTTCCAATTTTCTTCAAAATTGCAGAGCAGATAGATCTCAGCATTCTGAACAATTTTACTCCATGTCAGATTTTTGATATTTGCATCGGTTTTTGAGTTATTGGCTAAAAACTGCAATTTACCCCTAGGTTCTATTTTTAGCACTGGCGGCCATGTTTTTCATCGGATCATAATAAAATGAGGATCGTTTGTACAGGACATGTCATAGATGATTACTATAAAGTTTCAAACCAATCCCTCCAGTAGTTTCAGAGGAGAAGATTTTTGAAAGTGAGCTAACGACGGACGGACGACGGACGCAAAGTGATGGCAAAAGCTCACCCTGGCATAGCCAGGTGAGCTAAAAATGTAGGATGAAAACTGTAGGAGGAGTTGATTTCACAAAATCAGTATCCCATTTTCCCCGCCCGCCCATCCGCCCGACATTCACCATACTATAACCCGGATTTGCACTCCGTGCAACCTGGCCAAAAATATACTATAGACAATCTTTACAAAAGTGGCAAGAGTTATCTCTCTTTCACAGCCGCCATATTGTTGTCGAATGGAAATGTTCATGGTACGTCAATATCATCCATGGTTATCTAAATGATCAAAAAATATATATTAGAACACCTGTACCACCTTTTTAGGGATGGTAGCTTTTGAATAAATGGTGTTTTCTCACCTTCCAGTGGTGTTTTCGGTGTTTTATCTTGTGTTTTTTGTGAATTCCAGTGTTTTTGGTGATTCGAAGTACTGAGATAATTATAATTGGCATGCTTGGGAATGTACATAAATATTTACATCATTGTCATCCGATCGGTTTGATGAAGGATTCTGAGACCTGACTACGTGTTTAGAAAAGGGGGGAGGTTGTTTTACCTTTGCATTTGCAAAAATATTCATCCTCCTAACATTTTCATACCAATGTTATTTTTTCCAATTTGTTGATTCTTTTCTGCACTGCTGTTGCTTTCTTAAATTGCACAAGAAAGTCTTTACAAGCATGTTTATGGTATGAAAATGGGACTTCTTTCTTGTGTTGGAATATTAAGAGTATAGTGAGATATTTGGGGCATTGAGTTGAGCTTCAGTTACATAGGAGCTTTGCACATAAGCCACTAAGATACAAAAAAGGTGATTTAATCAATGTAAGCACTCAGAATTATACATTATACCTTTGCATACTGTGAATTCATTTTTATTCGTGGGAGACCAATTTTCGTGGTTTTCGTGGGGCCCCCAAACCACAAATTCAAATACTCAACGAAATATGATTTTCTTGTGCAAGTTTCAAACACAAGTGAATGAACATAATGAAAGACCTGATCAACGAAGGCCACAAACCATGCACTTGTACCTGGGCCCCACACAACCTGATATATCCAAAAAAGGGGAAGATATGCACTCTCTTGGACCTTTAATAGCAGCAAAATAAGTTCAAATGCTTTATTTTCAAGTGTTTCCCAGTTATCAAATTAGCAGTAATGGGCTTCCTGTATTGTTTTTCAACTACGCTAAAGTGTTGATTTGCAGTTAAGAAGTTTTGACAAGAACCATCTCAATCTAGTTTTGATAAGATACTATTAATTAAACGGCTGTGTGCCTGAATGCCAACATTTTATAAAATCAAAGAATTATGTAGGCGTTAATTAGTGAGGATTAAGGGGTCTCATATAGGGTAATATTGTACCTCTTAATTACCTTGGAAATATTGTGCGATCTTAATTGTCAATTTGATTGTATTTTTAACTATTAATTTAAAAGATTCTCATTTCAGTTCTTAAAAAAACATACTTTCAAAAAAAATCTGTAAGTATTATCAATTTTTTACCTGAGAAAAGAAGTAAAAAGAATCTTAAATTCATTCAAATATAAATTTGTTTTATATTGATTTGTTTTCCAATAAAAAAAACACAAAAAGATTTTGTATCTCAATAACTAATTCCATGCATTTTATATATTCAACGATCAAGAAATTAGTTGATTTTGGAATATACCTTGAATCATTAGGCTAAGCACCTTTTATTAGGCCATGTTTCATTGAAACTGTTGAGGGAGGGAAGTGATTTTTTTTTCTTTTTATTTGCAAACAATACATAAGGCAGCTTTTTACATTGTAAAAACCATAAAAATGTAGTGAGTGAGGTGATTTTAAATTTTATTTTATTGAAATGGCAAAATATAGGGTGAATGAGGGGCTTTTTTTTTAAGCCTTCAACTAGATGCGGGAGGGCCTGAGAACCAAAAATTATTTTTCCATGGCCTTAGCAGTTTTATAAAAAATAATTACTCTGTACTTTATAAATTGTCATTATAATTTGGCCTATATTTCGATGATGTTGCTAAGTAGAATTTCAGTCTTTGAGAATTCCAAAATAAAACTTTTTTTTTTGAAATTTCACGAAATTTACCACAACTGTAATCCAGGATTTTGGAAATTTCACTTTTAAAAATAATTCTTCCTACTGTAAGGAATTGAAAAAGATATGGTTGCTAGGTAGAATTCCAAAAAATAACGGGTCTTTGAGAGTTGCAGAAAATTTACCAAAATAAGAATCAAAGATTTTTGCAATTTGAGTTTTGAAAATGATCATTATAACTGTAAGGAATTGAAAAAGATAAGGTTGCTAGGTAGAATTCCAAAAAATAACAGGTCTTTGAGAGTTTCAGGAAATTTACCAAATATTAATAAGAATCAAAGATTTTTGCAATTTGACTTTTGAAAATGATCATTATAACTGAAAGGAACTGAAAAAGTTAAGGTTGCTAGGTAGAATTCCAAAAATAACAGGTCTTTGAGAGTTTCAGGAAATTTACCAAAATAAGAATCAAAGATTTTTGCAATTTGACTTTTGAAAATGATCATTATAACTGAAAGAAACTGAAAAAGTTATGGTTGCTAGGTACAATTCCAAAAAATAACAGGTCTTTGAGAGTTCCAGGAATGTTAACCAAAATTGGAATCAAAAACTTTTGCAATTTTTTTTATTAAAAATGTTTGTTTGATTCAAATTTATTTAAAAAGCATTGTTGCCAAGAAGAATTTCTAAAAACAGCTTGTCTTGAAGAGTTTCAGGAAATTTACCAAAGTTGGAACCATGTTTTTTAATTCCTTAGTGTTAAAAATTATGTTTGATTCTAAAACATTGTTAAAATTTAAAATTGGATGCAAAATTTTCAAAAATTATTGGTCTTTGACATTTTCAGGAGATTTACCAAAGTTGGAACCGGAATCAAAATTCCAACAGCCTGTTACACATCGGCACATTAAATGCAGAAATGTCTATGTAAATGTAATTCTATTAAGAATCAAAGACTCTATTCTACTTCTTAACAACTAACATTGAAATTTTATAGCAAAAAACAAAGTCCAAATTTGGAAAAAATACAGAAAAACTAGAAAAAAGAATTTCTATTTTTTCAGCTAGAGGTTATTTTCTGACCATCATCTAACTTTTGACCACTTTTTGTGAAATTCCAATAAGATTTAATAACTTAATTTGACTTCTAAAAAACTTTAACCACAGGGTTAAAACAAATTTCTAAGTCCAAATACAGAAAAAATATGGAAAAACTAAAAAAAAATTTTTGAAATTTTTCAGCTAGAGGTAATTTTCAGACCATTTTCTTGCTTCTGTCCAAAATTTAAAATGATTCCATAATGATTTGATGAAGGTATTGATGTTTAGAAAACTTTAATCACAGGGTTAAAATAAATGTTGACATCGCCGACGACACTGACAGAATTTTGGATCGCTGTCTCGCTTTCGCGACTTTCGTCGCGGGCGAGACAAAAAGACAAGACCCTTACTGTACCCCTTCATAACTACTAAAACAACAATATTAAATTATGTGATTTTAAGAATGTTGGCATTCAGGGAACACACCAATTCAACTTTTATAATTTTAATTATGTTTCACTGAGGAGGACATGTTTATTTTGCAATCAATACAAATGTCTATTTATAATTAACGAATGGAGTAAGGTTATGTCAAATGATCACCTAATTACATAATATCTACACATTACTTAACTGTCAACAAAAGCAGAAAGATAGAAATTCTTTATTCTGAAGAAGTACTAGCATCACAATGGCATAGTCGTAGATCGTTGAGGAAAGATCGACATGCCACGATGTAACCATTGCGCAATATGAACGAGGAGAAATCCCAATCTACATTGACTGAAGATGTGTTTACCATATTACACCTGCTCGATAAACAGACCGCCAACTGGGACCTCTCAGCAAGGAATGGCAAATATCGACGGGTAATAAGGTGGAACAGACCAGTAAATGCAGATGATGTTGATGAAGATAGACTACACAAATCCAGTAATCGCCGGGAGAAGTCACCCAAGGCAAGACGAGAAAGGAATTCCCGCCGTCTAAAGGCCTTCATTGACAGGAAGTTACAGAAAGCTGAATCCAGTTCTGTACCTTACGAACAAGAAAATGACCCAGATGAAAGTATGGCAGAAAGTATGGCTGATGACCACAATGACGACAGAATAGCAAGTACCGAAGAGACTGGTGAAGCCGCTCAACAACTCGGAAAAGACACAACAACCACTGATGAGACGGGAGATACTGCTCAACCACAAGGTGAAGCAACCGTCACAGAAATACCAGATGGAAGTGAACACCGGAAGAAGAGTATTCCCATAAGGCAATGTCTACCTCCAGAGGCAACCGACTGCTCAACTGTACAAAGGAAAATACCGACTCCAGTAAAAGCAGAACGAGACAGCACCAGGAGATATCACGTGCCAAAAGTGACACTAGACAAACCACAGTCTACATACCTGTTCAAGATTCCAGAACGTGAAAGCTATTTATTAGTCAGCGAGCAGAGAATGAAATGTTACAGAGAAGTGAAGAAAAAAGATGATCCAGAATTCTAAGCAACCATCAAAAGAAGCCACGATCACTGGTATGACATATGACATACGAACAACTTTGTCTATTCGCCAGAGAGAGTAGAAGCAATCAGACAGTACGCTAGAACGGTCAACTTACAACTGGGTGGACCGTATCAAGAAGATAGTTGAGAAACAGATCAATTTAAATTTAGCACCAATTTTTAATAAAGGGCGAGATAAGCCCACCCCCTCTCCCTTTTTGGCATTAATTGTTGTCTGTTGTTACCTTTCAAAATTGTCCCAAGAAAAAAAAAAATCTACACATTACTATGAATTGTTAATTACAGGTACAGTTCTAAATTTTGGTGTTTTGACATCAATACTCAAGGTACTAAAGCCATGAATTTTAGAATTTTTATTTTTATTAATTTGAATTAAAAACTTTTTTTGAACAAGTGGCAATCCACGAATTTACGTATATCACGAAATGTGTTTTTTTCTCTACCTACGAAAATTGGTACCAACGAAATTAAATGAATTCACAGTATTACAAGGATATGGTCTCTCCACAGAATGTATTTTGAGATGTTCCCTGTCATTACTTACAGCTAATTTGAATACTTTTGAGCAGATACTTAAGAACTGAAAGCAATATTTTGTAGTTTTATTGGAGTGTAAAAGGGTGGACCATAGCACATTTTGAATGAAGCGCGCTAGCGCTTCATGTGAAAAATGTGCTACGGTCCACCCTTTGACACAACAATAAAACTACAAAATATTGCATTCAATACTTATAATTACATTCCATAAATGGAATGCAAGTCTTCACGATAGATAATGTAATGAAATTCGTGGATGATGCACCATTTCCTAGTTTGGATAACTCCGCCGTCTTCATTTACTTTTGTTGTGTCAAAGAGTCACATGCTACTGTAGTTTTACTGACTGATAAAACAGTTACGGAAATGATCGGAAGTACTTGTAACCAATCAAATACAGGGATTTCCATACAAAGCAGAATGAATGTAATTATTACAAGGATAAAGCCTCTCCACAGAATTTATTTTGAGATGTTCCCTGTCATTACTTACAGCTGATTTGAATGTTTTTGAGCATATACTACAAAGCAAAGGTCTCTCCACAGAATGCATTTTGGAATGTTCCCTGTAAATACTTGCAGCTGATTTGAATGCTTTTGAGCAGATACTACAGGAATATGGTCTATTTACAGAATGTATTTTGAGATATCCCCCCGGATATCCCCTGTCATTGCTTACAGCTGATTGAACGAGTTCGAGCAGATACTGCAAGGATAAGATTTCTCATCAGAATGTATTTTAAAATGTTCACTATAAATACTTACAGCAGATTTGAATGCTTTTGAGCAGATACTACAAGGATAAGGTCTCTCCACAGAATGTATTTTAAGATGTTCCCTGACATGTGAAATCCTTTTGAACAGTTTACCACATTCCCCACACTTGTATTGACGATCTGTGTTGTGAACACTCATATGTTTATTTAGGGTATCCTTTGTGATGAAACTTTTGTTACATTCATTACATTTATGATGTTTTTCACCTGAAATTGAAACAAAAAAATAGTAATGGTGCATTACACGATACCCCGCCACGTTTCACAAAATTTCAAAGTTTAAAGAGGCATAACTCTAGATCCCTGTGTACTTCTGAACCCAAAATTATACTTGGCCTGTGTTTTATGGCAAACAAGTTACATACCAAAAAAGAAGACAGTATGTTATTTCATTCACCAGTTATCAGTCGGGAACCCTTTAATTTGCAAAATTTCTAAGTTTCAAGGGGCATAACTCCAGAACGCCTTGGACCTCTGAACCAAAATTCAAACTTGGCCTGTGTTTTGTTATTAACAAGTTACATACCAAGTCTGAAGACAATGTATTATTTCATTCACAAGTTATAAGTCGGAAACCAAAAAATTCACAAAATTTTGAAGTTTCAAGGGTCATAACTCAAGAACCCCTAGGACCTCTGAATCAAAATTCAATCTTGGCCTGTGTTTTGTTATTCACAAGTTACATACCAAGTTTGAAGACAATATATTATTTCATTCACAAGTTTTCAGTCGGAAACCCTAAAATTCGCACAATTTCAACGTTTCAAGGGGCATAACTCCAGAACCCCTTGGACCTCTGAACCCAAATTCAAACTAAGCCTGTGTTTTGTTATTAACAAATTACATAACAAGTTCGAAGACAATATATTATTTCATTCACAAGTTATCAGTCGGAATCCCTAAAATTTTCAAAATTTCAAAGTTTAAAGGGGCATAACTCCAGAACCCCTTGGCCCTCTGAACCCCAAATCGAACTTGGCCTGAGTTTGTGGTAAACAAGTCACATACCAAGTTTGAAGACCTTATGGTATTTCGTTCACAAGTTATCCGTCGGAAACCTTCGGGGGTCGGACGGACACACGACTGAGGGTATCACATAATACCTCGCCACTTCGTGTGGCGGGGTATACAGAATTAACAATAAAAAATTTATTACTGAAAGCTTACATAAAGAGGAATCCATAGAAAAAAATCCGATGAAAAATTTTAAAATTTCATATAAATTATATATACAGTTGACTCTCGTTATCTCGAAACTGAAGGGACCACCCAAAAATTCGACTCTACTGAAGTTGGACTTATGGAAATCAACAAAGTTCGAGAAGCAGAAAAAAGTGATAACCACAGAGGAGTATGACTACAAATAAGTATTACGGGATCCGGTTATATCCTGGTTGTCGTAATCCATTCTCATTAATTTTCTCAAATTTCTCAAAAGTAGAAATCATTAAATCCTTAGCTTTCGCAGAAACGCCGAAAATGTTCAAGATCGGCTTGGGTAATTGCTATTCATTCACAAGCGTACATGTTTGTTTTAAATTATAAATCAAAGTTTTGCTCATAATGAAATTAATAAAACATCATCAGGATTTTAATATTAGCATTGTTATTTTAACGACTCAAAACAAGATAGCTGCAGAGTCGGGATTACAGAAATTATTTTAAACACACACCAAGCGAAGACATATTGTCCTCAAGATCACAAGTGCCGACAATGGTCGTTTGATCACTGATAACAGAAATTTAATTGAATCAATAAAATGTTATATAGTTTATCAATTATAGAATTACAGGCAAAAAGTCGTCAATCACATAATCATTGGATGTGTATTAAGCTAATTAATGATGATGCCAAACAGGTAAATAGGTAAATGATTTGACACGTCGTAATTAGTTCAAGATAACCATTGAATTTTGCATTGAAATTCATTTTAGGGACTAAATTTTTACTTCAAGAAAACCAAAATTTCAACTCGTCCAGTTTAGACTAAAAGGGAGTAAAATAACATTGACAAATAGGAAATTTTTTCGGGACTTTGACTAAATTTCGACTCAACCGGAATTTCGAGTCATAACCAGAGTCGACTGTACTTTCAAATTAAACAAGTTATCAAGTTAACTGATGGTTTAGCATTATGATAATTTTTCTTAAGGAATCCATAGCAAAACATCAGTATATAAATTAAAAAAATAAAAATTTTCAGACTCACTCTTTTTGGGCTATTTATGTATTGAACGGTACATGCAACATCAAATCTGTTGATACACTCCACCTTGAAAATTTCCTTAGGAACACTCTATTAAAAACCCCATCATAATCAGATAAATAACAATTATTATATAGACAGCGGTAATTTATCGAGTTTTCTCAGTTAAATAAAATAAAATAGAAATAAAAAATAGAAAAAAAAAGGATTTCTAGTCACTGGATGACGTCTAAAGGAAGTGACATCACAATATCCCTTCAATGTCGTCGTCAAGTAAACAACTGGCGTATTGAAATGAAATCCGCATCTAAAATCTTGGTTTTTGAGTTGAAAATCTATATAATAAAAAGCATAACTAATCAACCATCGTGAATATCAATAAAAATGTCATTTGTGTCGATCAACGCAGTGGATTAAACTCATTGCGGAACAAAGTTCCGCAACTTGTTAATCCTTCTGCGTTGTTCCGCACTCGTGACATTTTTACTGATATTCACGATGGTCAATTAGTTATACTATAATTATTCAACGCCTTAATATACGACTCTCTTTTTTTTTTAGAAAGGGTGGAGAAACTCTACATCAAAACAATCCCTGCATTCCTTTTATGCCAAGGATCATTTTGTAAAAATTTCACAAGGATGGCCTACCAGAACATAAGTTATGGTAAGATTTTGACTGGTTATTCAAGTGACATTAACTTAAACCAGATATGATTCTCCAAAAATGATGTTTTGCTACATCAGAATATCATACAATTATAGCCTTTTAATGAGGTCCATGCAGAAATTTATTGACTTGAGAAAGGTATATTGACTGAGGACGTAGTCCGAGTGTCAATATACCTTTCTCATGTCAATAAATTTTGCCATTGAAAGAATTGAATAGGCTATAATAAGTTTTATTATTTTCCAAATTCTAGGATTTTTATAGGGATTTTCACTAATTAATCTCAATTTTATATGTGATTTTTTTTTCAGATGCGTATTTTCTATTAGAGTCATGGACCTAAATATGCCTGATTTGTATATAAGAAATAGACAAATGAAATTTTTCAATTTAATAAAACAAAATATTTTTATTATATATAATTTTAGTATGTTGTCAATACGTAAAGTCAATTCATAAAGTCAATTCGTCTTTCATCCCTTATTAAATGATTATGTAAAACTGATCTATTTTTAGCAGAGGTCAACATGTAAAGTCAGTTCTTAAATTTAATGACAACTCTTAGAAATATACAAGATCATGTGACCACAATTGAACAAATCACAGGAGTTTAAAAATATAAGAAAATAATAAAATATGGTATATGGATTTTGACATTTGTATATCATGAAATATCATCCTGTGAGCCAGAACATCAAGCTCAGGGGCGAGTGAGCGCAGCAAATGAGACCAAGCTTCATATTCTGGAGAGCGGGATGATATTTTACAATATTCCAAATTTCAAAATTCAAATAACTTGTTTATCCTCTTTTACATCGTATATCTATACTATAGTTTATTAGTTTTTGTGTCAAATTCTCCCAAGGTTTTGCAGGAAATGAGGCTCTTTCTCTTTCTACACAAGTGTAGACCCAAATTGATGTCTTGGCCATCCCTACTTGAACGCAAATTGATGTGAAAACTCAAACTGACTAAATCAGAAAACTTTAATATGTTTGGTAGATTGTGAAATTAGGGTAACTGACAAAAATGCCAAACTGAAAATCCAAACATGTTCACTAGACTGTGAAAATGAGGTCAAGCGCCAAATAGCAGGCAGGCTGTCATGTTCCATCTAAGACAAACCTATATACCAAATATTATTGACCTTACATTAATAGATACTGGGAAACTTAACATGATCACTGGACCATGAAATTGAGGTCACAGACAAAAGCCATATAGCAGACTGTCATGTTCTACCCAAGACAAACCTATATACCAAATATCATTGACCTACCACTTATAGTTACTGAAAAAATGAACTAATACCAAAAATTTAGCATGCTTACTAGACAGTGAAATTGAGGTCATGGACAAAAGCCATATGACAGACTGTCATTTACTACCTAAGACCAACCTACATACCATATATCATTGACCTACCACTTATAGTTACTGAGAAACTAAACTAAGCACAAAAACATAACATGTTCATTGAACCTTGAAATTGAGGTCACAGACAAAAGCCATATAGCAGACTGTCATGTACTACCCAAGACCAAGATATATACCAAATATTATTGACCCACCACTTATAGTTACTGAGAAAATGACCTAATCACAAAAACTTTATATGAAAGTGTAACCGCCAATGTTGCCACCACAGCCATACTTTGTACGCATATGTCTCGCATTCTGCACCTTTCGTCAAGGGCGGGACAAAAATGAGAAATGTTTTTTGTAGTCATTTTATGACTGCACAATATTTTTTGTCGGCTGATGTTATTAAAGTTAGAAATGTTTTCCGAACCACATTAGTAAGTCGAAATAAAGTCAGTTTTTCTTTGCAGAATCTCTCCATTGTTTACATTTGTCTTCCAGTTCCTAGGCACTTTTATAACGTCACAAGTTAAACAAAATGGTGGCTCTGCTGAAGTTATCAGCTACCTAGTTAACATAATTTTTGTAATGTCTCTTTTGTATTTGACTTTTGCGGAAGTGCTTTGCAGGCTGCGCAGGGAAAAACGATAAAAGTCGATAAAATGTTGGAATATTCAGAATTCAGAAAGTAGAATTACATAACGTAACAGAGAACAAACATTCTTGTTAAAACTATTTTTACCTATATGTGACTTCATATGTAATTTGAGGTAGGAATTTCCTCTGAAGAATTTAAGACAAACAGGGCATCTCTGTGACAACTTATCACTCTGTTCATCTTCAGGTGTCTCCAGTAATTGTTTCAATGCAACCTTGGCTCTGAAAAAATAATATGGTAAGTACAGTTACTATTTCAGTACTACCTTTGCTCTTAAAATAGTATCATCAAATAGTATCTGCTTCAACATTCTTTAGCTCTGAAAAATAATTTACCCATAAAAGTCTTTAGCTCTGAAAAATAATTTACCCATAAAAGTCTTTAGCTCTGAAAAATAATTTACCCATAAAAGTAACTGTTTCAATGCTTCTGCTCTGAAAAAAATAATATACTCAGAATATTAAATTTTTCAATGCACTTTTTGAAATTGAATATACTCTAAACAATACATGTATCAATTCTTCGTTGGCTCTGAAAAAATAATATACAGTTGAACTTCAATGTCTCGAACGGCAATAACTCGAAAACCATGGATGTCTAGAAGAACCCATTTTCTGGTCCCTGTGTTCAATATTAAACACAGTTTGACTTTGATAACTCGAACTCCCCTCTCGCTGGAACTCTTTTCATCTGTGTGTTCGAGCCATCGAAGTTCAAATGTACTTCAAATAGCAACTGTTTTAATTTTATTTTTGGCTCTGAAAAAAATAATAAACTCTAAACAGTAAATGTTTCAACTTAGCATGTTTTACCCGAAACTGCACTTTACTTAGATTTAGTGTTGTTAGTACTGTTACACCTCAGACTTGCTCGACAATATCAAATAATTTGAACAATATGCAGTCAATGAATTCCTCTAAAGGGGGTTTCAAAGGGGGAGTACCTTTCCCAAAATCTATCAATTTTTCTCCACTTCACCGTTTCACGATTATTTCAAAGAGTCTTAAATAGGTTGTTTTTTTTTCCTAATTCACAAACTCAATTATCAAAGTTTCCGGCTTCAAGCTTAACACCCATTCCCATTTTTTGTGTGACAGTTCTAGCAACAATTCATTTTCCTGCTTATTTAAAAAGGCCAATCCAGCTTATACCCCATAGAGACACATGCAACATTTTCAACCAGGAAGTATTTTTTTCTTTTATAAAATTGTGAAAGTGTAAGGCATTTCATAAAATATTAATAAGATATATATACCGGTATTTAATGTTGTTTCTCATTAATACAGCTTAGTTATTCTTGCAAAGTTATTTATCACCAAATTCTTAAACATTTACAAAAAAAAGAAAGAAAAACTACTAATTCATATTTTGATACATACCCATCTTCCTGAAAAGGCACTGCAACTAAATCTTCTACTTCATTCTGAAATCACAGATTATAAACATAACAGATTTCAATTTATTGTGCTCATTTACCCTTCCCCATCAATTTACTGTGAACAGAGAAATTTTCGCACTAAAACATACGACTACAACCCAATACAGGTAGACTACTTACTCCTACAGCACAATCTGGGAAGGAGAGAACAAGATGTGTTTGTGAAACACTATGTCCCCGGTAGCAGCCATGTCTTCAATACAGGGATGAAAATTTGCAATATTGGCACAGTGGCCACCTGGGCCCCTGCCAAACAAAATTCAGTAGCCCAGCCAATATTTTAGTAGCCCAGTACTATATTGTAACACTAAAATTTCAGGATATTTCAGTAGCCACCTGGGCTACTGGTTTTAAAATTTTAGTAGCCCAGGTCAAATTTTAGGGGCCTTGGGCTACTGGGCCCTGGTGATTTTCATCCCTGCAATACAAAATTAATGCTAAAATTGCCATCACTAGAAATTAACTTTAAGTAGACAATTTTACTAAGCTCCATTCGATCTATTCACACATAGAATATCAAGCCTCTTGCAATTGTAATTAACAAGCTAAAAGCAACATCTAAATTTTGACCTTTTGACCTCTGTGACCTTGATCATGACCTTTCACCTGACCTTAATGAAATTTGCATAATGGTGTTTGGCTTGATATGATCATTATACAGGCCAAATATGAAGGTCCTTTCACACCTGGTTGAAAAGATATCGCCAATGTTAAAGTTTTCAAATTTTCACTCAGTGACCTTGACCTTCGACCTGACCCAAATGTTTTTGGTGGATTTGTACTAAGCTTCATTAGATCTATTCATATATAGAATATGAAGCCTCTAGCAATTGTAATTAATGAGCTACATGAAAATCTAGATTTTGACATTTCACCTCTGTGACCTTGACCTTGTGACCTAGACCTTTGACCTGACCTAAGTGAAATTTGCATAATGCTGTTAAGTTTCATATACCAATATACAGGCCAAATATGAAGGTCCTATCACTTCTGGTTGGAAAAATATAGGTAATGTTAAAGTTTTCAAATTTGCACTAAGTGATCTTGACCTTTGAACTGGCTGAATTTTTTTTTGGTAGATTTGCACTTAGCTTCATTAGATCTATTAAAATATGGAATATCAAGCCTCTAGCAATTGTAATTTTCGAGCTATAGCAAATCTAGATTTTGACCTTTTGACCTCTGTGACCTTGACCTTTGACCTGACCTCAGTGAAATTTGCATAATGCTGTTCAGTTCATATGACCTACATACAGGCCAAATATGAAGGTCCTTTCACATCTGGTTGAAAAGATATAGGCAATGTTAAAGTTTTTGTTAAAGTTTTCAAATTTGCACTCAGTGACCTTGACCTTTGACCTGGCAAATTTTTTTGGTAGATTAATATTAAGTTTTGTAAGATTTATTCACATCTAGAATATCAAGTCTCTAGCAATAATAGTTAACAAGCTACAGCAAAATCTAAACTTTGACCTTTTGATCTCTGTGACCTTGACCTTTGACCTGACCTTAGTGAAATTTGCATAATGGTGTTAAGCTTCACATGATCAATACACAAACGAAATATGAAGTTCCTATCACATCTGGTTTAAAAGATATAGGCAATAATGAGTTTTTGTTAAAGTTTTCAAATTTGCACTCGGTGACCTTGACCTTTGACCTGGCCCAAATTTTTTTTCGTAGATTTATATTAAGCTTTGTTAGATCTATTCACATTTAGAATATCAAGTCTCTAGCAATTGTAATTATTGGGCTATAGCAAAATCTAGATTTTGACCTTTGACCTCTGTGACCTTGACCTTTTACCTGACCTTAATGAAATTTGCATAATGGTGTTCAGCTTCACATGATCAATACACATTCTTATCACATCTGGTTTAAAAGTTATAAGGCAGGCTAAAGTTGCAGACAGACAATTTCATTTCCCGGAGTCTTAAATTCAGGGTCGCCAGTCAAGCTGCTAAATGATCCAATTGCATTAAAATATTTGGAGCTGTTTTGTCTGCACTTCATCCATGAATACGAAAATAGTAAAAATAAAACTTCCTCAAAATTTTCCCTGTTTACAGTGTATACTTAATATTTGATGAATGAATACAGGTATATACATGTACTATCTAATCTTATCCAAAAATCAAGGACATTTTAGTAAATATAATAAGGGAAACCAAATTATGGAGTGTGTGTACAAGCCTGTAAGCATTTTTTTTAAACAAGAGGATCTTAAGAGCCTCTATTGATCACCTGGAAATTGGCTGACATTGAAATATGAATGTCAATTCCAATAGGGCCAAATGTTAAACTATCTTCCCCTAAAATGAGGTAAGGACCTGCAGGATATTTTTTGGAGCGATCAATATAAGGACTTTTATGACTAAGTTTGGTTCTAATTTGATGAGCAGTTTCTAAAAGATCTTTGAAGCTGTTTTCCAAAGGATCAAATATTAAACTATGTTTCCACTCACAAACATCTTTGATGAGGTACTAACCTGCCAGATACCATTTTGGAAGAGAGCATCTAAAGACCAAGGTCCAATGTTAAACTATGTTCCCTGCTAGCAGCCCTCTTGGACTTGCCAGATACCATTTTTTGGAAATGGCCATCTGAGGCCATTGTGACTAGTTTGGTTCTAATTGTTTTTGAGAAAAACATCTTTGAATGTGTTTTCCATAGGGTCTAGTGTTAAACTATGTTCCTAGCTGGCGGCCATCTTGGATGAGGTACTTGGAAGAAATAATTCAAGGGCCTTTGCAACTAAGTTTGGTTGTAATTGGATTAGTAGTTTCTGAGGGAAGGATCTTAAGATGTGTTTTCCATAAGGTCAAATGTCAAACTATGTTCTCTGCTGGCAGCCATCTTAGATTAGGTACACTGCAGTCTGTGCCAAAGCTTCTTGATTCACTAGACCAGAGGGGCTAGTAAGGTTTTGGGTACCACTGTATAGGGCTTTATATACATGGTACGAAATTTTTGTGGTTCTCAGTGCTGGATTTATCTGCCAGGTATACTATATTATACTATGTTTGAAAAGAAAAATTTTAGCTAGCCGGCCGGGCTATTGACTTGTAATTTTTAATAGCCCAGGTCTGATTTGACTAGTCCTGGGCATAGGGCTAGTGACTAATGTCACAGACTGGGTACAACCTTGTTAAGAAAAAAAAATCTTGAAGGGGACCACATAAAGACTATTGTGACCAAATTTGTTCTTATTGGCTTATTAATTTCAGAGGAAAAGATCTTTGAATGTATTTTCCTATATGGTCTAAAATTATGTTCCCCACTAGCGGCCTTTTTTGCATAGCAGTGGACCACACAAGGACTATTGTAGATAAGTTTAGTCCTAATTGGCAAGGTAGTTTTAGAGATGACTTTGAAAATGTTTTCCTATAGAGTCCATTCTTAAACTCCCTGCTGGTGGCCATCTTGAATATAGCACTTACCTAAATAAACTTTTTTGCAGGGGACCACCTAAAGACTATTTTGGCCAAGTTTGGTTTCAATTAGTTCGGCAGTTTCAGACCAGAAGATCTTTGAATGTGTTGTTTCTTAGGGTCCAATGTTAAAACTATGTTCCCAACTGGCAGCCATCTTGGATATAGCACTGACCGGAAAATCATCTTTTTTGCAGGAAACCACAAAAAAGAGTATTTTGGCCAAGCTTGGTTTCAATTGGCACAGCAGATTCAGAGGAGAAGATCTTTGAATTTGTTTCATTATAGGGTCCAATGTTTAACATGTTCACCACTTGTGGCCATCTTGGATATAGCATGGACCTGAAAAATGCATTTTTTTGTAGGGAACCACCTCAAGACTATTGTGGCAAGGTTTGGTTCAAATGAGATCTTTGAATGTGTTCTGCAAAAGGATTATACTCCCTGCTGGTGGCTATCTATGAAATAGTTCAGACCTGAAAAACACTTTTTTTTTTGCAGAGGACCACTTAAGGACTATTGTGACCAAGTTTGGTTCCAACTGAAAAAGTAGTTTCAGAGGATATCTTTTAATGAAAAGTTGACCACAGGCAGACCACAGGCAAAGGACAGATGAAAGATGGATGATGGACACAAACTGAAGGCAAAAGCTCATCCTAGCTAAAGCTATATATACAATAGTATATTCAAAAGTCATCTTCTTCTAAGGGATGCATCCAGTTTTACGAGCGTTCAACAGTGATAGCAGTAATTACTATGTTTCCATTCCTAAAAACTTGTAAAACCTAGAAGTGGGAGCAGTCACAAACGAGATCTAATCCCCTCCCCAGCTGTCATGAAATAATGGTCATAATAACCCTATAAATATAATCTGTAGATGTATGAATGTCGGAGGAACATCCACTGATCATTGATGTGTAATATGTAGTATCTCAGATATGAACATGAATGGAAACTTTAACCAAAGCCATTCCAGTGTAAAATGTAGGTCAAAGTGACTCAATTATCACCTGAAGCTGCAAGACTCTCAAAGATGCATCCACTGATAAAGATGATTGATGTGCCACATGTAGTATCTCAGATATAAACCTTAAAGCAAACTATTACCTGAGTCAGTGCACAAAGTGTAGGTCAGACTGACCCAATTATCATCTTCAGCTATATCACTCTCCAAGATACATCCACTGATCAAAGACAATTGATGAGCCACATACAGTTTCTCAGATAGAAACCTAAATGTAAACTTTAACCAGAGTCATTCAAGAATAAAATATTGGTCAGACTGACCCAATTATCATCTGAAGCAGTATCACTCTCCAAGACGCATTCACTGACCTAAAATGATTGATGTGCCACATGTAGTTTCTCGGATATGAACCTTCACACAAACTTTAACCTTAGCCATTCAAGCATTAAATGTAGGTCAGAGTGACCCAATTATCGTCTGAAGCAGCATCACTTTCCAAGACACATCCACTGACCAAAGATAATTCATGAGCCATATGTAGTTTCTCAGATATGAACCTTCAAGCAAACTTTATCCTGAGATGGGACAAACAGACGGCCACTCAGACTGACAGACGAGATGTTATATCCCCTCCTCAACTCAACTCTGTTGGGCTAGGGAATAATTATAGTGCACTACAGAATTTTTCTATGAATGAATCGTCAAAGTTTTATATTAACATTGTATTTTGTTACATGCATGCACTGAGAAATTACTTGTAGACTGGCAACTAATTTCACTTTATATACACTTTTTGTGGTTGTACTTCTACATTAGACACGCGGAGGAATGTATATATTACATATCCTAGAGCATCGTCCCTTGGTGGCTATTGTAGATTTACGATACCTCGTTTATTTTTTAATTTTTTTATTTTTTCCAACTAGTGGTTTTTCTACATCAGACACAAGGAGGAGTGTGGTTGCTCTTATGAAGCAACACACATATCCTTGAGCACCGTTCCTTGGTGTCTTTTGAAGATTTACAACTTGTTGATATTGATATTTTTGTTATTTATGATGCCTGCGTATGTACTTACAAATATTACAAAAAAAATAATAAATAAATAAATAAAAAAATCTGATAATGTGTTTATGCCACCTCCCTCGTCTGGGTTACAGGCATACATATATATAAATATATATATTAACTTGTTGTTACATTAATTTTGTTGTATTGTTGTGTCTAAATTATGAATGTTATATTTGTAATTGCCCCTTGAGGGTCCTTGATTGGAATAAATGTATCTTATCTTATCTGTACTTTCAGTCAAAATGAAAAAATTGAATTTGAGAATTAGTTTCCCTCGATCTGTAATTCTTGACACTCAGACATGAATTATGCTTATTCATATTAAAAATGTCTACCTTCATACCCATTAATATCTCTACTTGTAGTATTAACAAGAGCTGTCGCCGAATGGCAACCAGGTATACCCCCACTCATTGAACCCTGGACCAAAAATTCATGTTTACACCACATTTTCTCATTAAGTCCACATTTTGTCAAACAAGAAGTACACATCAGACAGGAGTCAAAATAGGAAGTTCCTTACAATTGACCATATAGAGGCTGCATACCAATTTTGAAATCAATCCCCCTTGTAGAAGCAGAGAAAAATGCGACGAAAAATTCATGTTTTCACTACATTTCGTAATCAAGTCCACATTTCGTCAAACAGGAAGTACACATATAACAGGTTTCAAAATATGACGTTCCTTACAACCAACCAAATAGAGGCTGCATACCAATTTTGGAATCAATCCCCCTTATAGAAGCCGAGAAAAATGCGACGAAAAATTCATGTCTTCACTACATTTCGTAACAAAGTCCACATTTCGTCAAACAGGAAGTACA
>MJUU01047675.1:3781-24023 GCA_002080025.1 Modiolus philippinarum | reverse complement strand
AGTTTCATCAAAATCCTTCAAGTGGTTTAAGAGGAGTTGCGCTTACAAGGTAACCCATATATAGGGAATCAACGAAAAGTCAAAGTCGGATTATCTCCCCTTCTTGGTTTCAAACAATAATTCTATTCCTTCATGCACATCTCCATATAGTGTCCTTCCTTTGTGTAAAGTTTCATCAAAATCCTTCAAGTGGTTTAAGAGGAGTTGCGCTTACGAGAAGTGTGGACAGACGGACGGACAGACGGACGGACAGACGGACGGACAGACGGACGGACAGACAGACAGGGTGATTCCTATATACCCCCCCAAACTTTGTTTGCGGGGGGTATAATAAGTTGCTATCCCAATGGGCTAGTTAGAATTGTACATTTTGAACATAGAATCTTCAATTAGGGCTAGTGAAATTGAGTTCGGGCTAGTACAACACCGGACCTTACTAGCCCTTTAGGGCTAGCGAATGAAAAAGTTTTTGGCACAGACTGTAGGCATAGAGGACTAACTGTCTATTTGTCCATCTACTTACAATGGAAGACTCATAATCTGAACCCTAAAACCCTTTTAAGACCTTCTCTCAAACTATTAGATTATTGAGAACCAACTTAGTCACTTTGATTCTTTAATAATAGTGTCTGACAAGTCTGCAATTCATACATAATGGCCTCCAGCAAGGAAAACGACTTACATGTACCAATGAATTTCTAAAAACAGGTTCTGTTAACATGGTTGAAAATGGGTCCCTTTAAATAGAAAATAGAAATTTATCAGAGTCTCCTATTAGTTTAGTAACAATCTCACCTGACACTGTAATGATGGAACAGACTCCTCCTGATCTCCATTGTTCAAGTTTATCACAACAACCTCTTCGACCTCCCCGTCTACTGAGGGTGTGGTCAAATTAATATTCCCCTGGTCTGATGAAATCATAACTTGTATAGTACCATCATCATTGGTTTGTAATGTATCAGAATTAAGTGCTGCAGCTACCAGGTCTGATATTTGAACTATTGACCCTTCACTTATCTCTTGTACTTCCTGTATTTCTGTAGTCTACATGAAAAAAAAAATTCATGTAAATGCACACGAGACAAAGTCTCAACAAATACATGATTAAACCATGCAATTGAGCAACCCTTTTGTTCTTCATCGTGAAGTCACCATGAGCTTTGCTCATACCTCATAGTAAGTTCAAGACAGCCCCTAGCACTGGTTCGAGCAGAATTCATTGCTAAATATAGAGTGAAGCAAAATCCGTGTAGCATTCTCGTCAACAAACATAAAATAAACTGGCAAAGTGCTCTTATCTGTATATTCAGAAATTATGCAATATTTTAATATAGGGTTTGAAAATCTCATTCAATTTTGAAACTTCTGGGTAAAAAAATTTTACCTTGAAGAACAAAAATATATGATGTCTGGAAAAAAAATTTGAACACCATAACTCTAGAATGCAATTTTTGGCAGTACTTTTTTTCTATTGGCAACTTTATTGTGAATTCTTGAGAGTCGCATGACTTGCAGACCCTACTGTGAAAACACAACTTATACATACTTGCAATCATTAAAACTTATGTTTCTCAGCAAACCTTTGCACATGCAACTTTGAACCTAAGTTTCATTCATGGTAATTTCCAGTTGTATAGTTGTTTTGGAAGACTCTACTTCATCTTTGAACATCAGACTTATTCAGAGTAATTACCTGTTGCACTGGTTGATTTGGAAGATAATTTCATTTTATACTTAGATAGATCACTATCCATGGACCAACTTATTCATAGTAATTAACTGTTGCACTTGTTGATTCGGAAGATTCCATTTCATTTTTATACCTAGGCATATCACTATCCAACTTCTTCAGAGTAATTACCTGTTGCACTGGTTGATTTGGAAGATTCCATTTCATTTTATACCTAGGTAGATCACTATCAGACTTGCTGGTACATGGTACTCTGTAAAAAATCACAATTCACATTTTTGCATTATTTCTAATTAGAAACTTACTCACACACTAAGAATTAAAGTTTTATTTGGGACCATAAAGATATGCACTGTACTAAAACACAGAAAATAAAAGAAAATGTGTCTATGAGACACGGATAACCCTCCAGATATATATAGGCAAACAGGAAGTAGATGAGTGACAGTCTTGAAAAGGGGAGACACTGTACAACTCATCATACCAAAGCTTCAGACCAAATATCAAATTATTACTACATACAAAAGCTGATAAATCCTTGACCAAAATTTTCGGATGTAGGTACGGACAGACAGACAGACATACGGACAAGGGTAAAACTTAATGCCCCCTTCTACCTAACAGCGGGGGCATAAAAATAGAGAAAAATAGTAATGGCGTATTACATGATACCACGCCACGTTTCACAAAATTTCTAAGTTAAAAGGGGCATAACTCCAGAACTATGTGTACCGCTGAACCCAAAATCGAACCTGACCTTAGTTTTTTATGGTAAACAACTCACATACCAAGTTTGAAGACCTTGCATTATTTCGTTCACAAGTTATCAGACAGAAACCCTAAAATTCACAAAATTTCAAAGTTTCAAGGGGCATAACTCCAGAACCCCTTGGACCTCTGAACCCAAAATCAAACTTAACCTGAGTGTTGTAGTAAACAACTTACATATCAAGTTTGAAGACCTCGCGTTATTTCCTTCACAAGTTATTAGTCGGAAACCCTAAAATTCGCAAAATTTCAAAGTTTCATGGGGCATAACTCCAGAACCCCTTGGACCTCTGAACCCAAAATTGAACTTGACCTGAGTGTTGTAGTAAACAACTTACATACCAAGTTTGAAGACCATGTGTTATTTTGTTCACAAGTTATCAGTCAGAAACCTTCGGGGGACGGACGGACGGACAGACAGAAGGACGGACAGACACACGACTGAGGGTATCACATAATACCACGCCATTCATGTGGCGGGGTATAAAAAATTGCAATGGTCTTTTTTCCAACACTGTTTTGTCTTATCAATCAATTTTTAAAAGATATTTTTTAACAGTAACTACCAATTCAAATGTCCGTCAAAACCCCTGATTCTGTAAATATACTTACCGTGACCTCATATGTCTTGTCAGAGCCCCTGATTCTGTAAACGATCTACCACAAGCTTCACATGAATATGGCCTCTCACCTAAAATTACAAAAATATTAAACAGGTAAACATCCTACAATTTCATTGGATAATCTGACGTCACTATATGTGAACAGATTATCTATTTATCTTGACAGAGGTATACTATACTTGACGACGGGACTATATCCCATGTGACTTCCTGTATACTATACTTTTGCTTCTTTTCCAGTTTGTCTTATTTTTATGTTATGTACTAAATTAATTATGGACCTCTCAATCGAGAACCATTTTCCTATAGTGTTGTCTGGTGCATATAGTTCCCTCACCTGTTGGCTCATGCACACTAGCACCAGACAACACTATAGGAAAACTAAGGTACCCTAGGGAGTAGTCCATAAAAGATCCAGACAACACTATAGGAAAACTAGGGTACCCTAGGGAGTAGTCCATAAAAGATCCAGACAACACTATAGGAAAACTAGGGTACCCTAGGGAGTAGTCCATATAAAAGATTAATAGTTAACTGGGTTATTTTTGTTAGTTACCTTTGACTTAGTATGACTATTGAAAACCAATACCAATGAAAACACCATTATAAATCAGAGGTGACAAAAGGATACCCACTGTCTAAAAGTTGATGAATTATCTCCGTTTTCAAATTTCAAACAGAAATCATTTTACTTTATGCACATCTTGAGGTTATATACTACATCAGTGTAACATTTCAACAAAATCCAATAAGCTCTTTAGAAGCACATGCACTGATAAGGTACTAATTGGAAACTTTTTTTCTAAAAACTGTACAAGTTGACATGATACTCCACTGTACAAGTTGATGAATTATCTCCCCTTCCAAATTTCAAACTTTTTGCATGTCCCAAGATTATATACTACAAATGTGTAATATTTCATCAAAATCCAATGAGTCTTTTAGGAAGACTTGTGCTGACAAGGTGAGGACAGACAGAAAGGATAGAAGGACAGGCAGATGGAAGGATACCCCCAAAATGTGTTTGCAGGGGTATAATAATTTGTCAATATGAGTGAAAATATTATATCATCTTAGTCTGAAAAGTAATGTAAATTCAAAATGGCATGCAAACTTTTATTTACATGTTTCTTTGAAACTGTAAAATTTGAATTTAAACTGCAGTATTGCATTATGCCCTGCCTCAATTTAATAAGCATATGTGAATATGGTGAACTAGGTATTGTGGAAATGCCACCCATCTTCAATGGGTCCACTGAACAGGAATCAGCCTGGAGTTCAAAGTTCAAGGTCAAGAGCAACAAACCATGGTGTTTGACATATACCCTTGAAGTGATCTATCCACATGCTAAATACCAATAGCCTGCCAAAAGAATGAAAAAATTTAGTCCCAATATTACTACTCTGAATACAATGTTTGGACAGGCGCAAGGACAGATTGATTACTATAGGGTATCCACTACATAAAGGCCAACTTTGAAGGTGGCATTTGACCTGAATTATTCATGTTCATCTTTGCAGGTGGCAATTAACATAATTTATTCTGTATGGTCTTAGAAGGAGGCATTTAAATTAATTTATTCATGTTTTTCTTTGCAGATGGCATAATTATATAACTTAATTTATTCCTTTTTGCCCTTTCAGGTGGTATATAATTTAACTTCATTTATTCCTGTGCATCACAGTGTGTTCCTAGTTGGCATTCAATTTATTACAGTAGATCTGTTTGCTCAACATGCATAATTTTTTAATTTGCCTCAGTATACCTGTGTGCCTTCTCAAGTGACGTTTCAAGGCTCCTTTTGTTTTAAAGGCATAAGTACAGCCAGGCACTGAACAAGGAAAATCTCTCTGGTCACTGTGTGTTAACATGTGGGTCTTCAGTATGGCAACCTACAAAAAATATTTTAAGTGTTTGTATTCCACTTTGAATATAATTGGACAGAAGCAGTAAAAAATATCATAAACAATTTATAATAATTCATAAATAACACTTGACTCTTGAGTAATTAGGATCATGACTTTAAAAAGTCAAAACTTCACAGGTTTTACTGTAAAAACTGAGTAAATAAAATGATTTAGATAAAAAAGCAAATTCACATGCTCCCATGCCCCAATAATGATTTGTGAAGCTGTGAATAAAAGATGACATATTTTTAGAAGCTGTGAATGAAAGATGACATATTTTTAATATCCCTTGAAGACCTTTTTTCACAATTTATGGGGAAAGGTCCCAAAAAATGAAATGCAAAGTTTGATATTTGTGGAGTTGAATGGACAAACTATTTGACCGTTTTTAGTCCAATTTCTAAGTTGAAAGTTAACAAGAGGCTCTCAAGAGCCTTTATCGCTCACCTGGACCATGGCTGACATGGATAAAAGGCATTTCCAATAGGAAAAACAAAACATAAAATTTAGAAGAATACTTTTTTTTTTAAATTACAGTATTCTTGTTTGGTTTCCATGGCAACTGAAAGATCCCCCATCCATTACAACCCATAACAGAACACCATCAAAAACTAAATTGGGCAGGGGTTCCCCTTATAATCAAGGTAATACATATTGCTGAAATTAAAACATTCATATCACAATTCAAATAAAAATTCAAAAATTTGGGCAGAAGTTCCCCTTAAAATCAATAGTGCCAATGTAAAAACTATGTTTGAGATGGTGGCCATCTTGGATGAGGTACTGACCTGCCAGATACATTTTTTGGATGGGACCCCCAAAGGACCATTGTGGCTTAGTTTGGTTCTATTTGGTCTAGTAGTTTCTGAGAAGAAGATCTTAAATGTATATAATTATAGGGTCCAATGTTAAAACTATGTTCCCGCTGGCAGTCATCTTGGATCAGGTACAGATCTGTTGGATACATTTTTTTTATGGGACCATCTAAGGACCATTGAGGCTAAGTTTAGTTTTAATTGGACTAGTAGTTTCTGAGAAGATCTTTGAATGTCTTTTCCATAGGGTCCAATGTTAAAACTATCTTCCCGCTGGCAGCCATCTTGGATGAGGTATGGACCTGCCAGATACCTTTTTTTGAAGGGACCACCTTAGGACCATTGTGACTAAGTTTGGTTATATTTGGACTGGTAGTTTCTTAGAAGAAGATCTTTGAATGTCTTTTCCATAGGGTCCAATGTTAAAACCATGTTCCCCGTTGGCGGCCATCTTATTAGGTAGGGACATGCAGGATACCTTTTTTGAAGGGGACCACACAAGGACATTGAAATCAAGTTTGGTTCCAATTGGCTCAGTGGTTTCAGAGGAGAAGATCTTTGAATGAAAAGTTTACGACGGACGGACAGATGACGGACGCCAAGTGATGACAAAAGCTCAACCTGGCATAGCCAGGTGAACTTAAAAGGGGCATAACTCCCAAGGCAACACAAGGAATCAAACACCTCTGTTGATATACACATATCTTCATATTATTTCCTTCATTAACTACAAATTTTCTTGAAAATCATTGAGTGATTTCAGAGTAGTTGTGCTGACAAACCCCTTCAGCAGTAGTTTTGTTAACTTTCCAAGTTAAACATGTTTTAAAGGGTATATAAACTCAAAACAAGATTGCTACGTGTAGCTATGTCCCCCGCCGCTGCACTGCAGTAAAGGCGATAAAGTCTGATTTCTCATGTTAAATTTTGCGAATCAAAATGGAGGCAGGATATGATCAACTGCATTAGGTGGCAAATAGCCAAGCAAAACTTCAATGGATTATGACGAGATGTGTCCAAAAAGTCTCCCTATGTTGTAGTATGCATTAAGTCAATAAAGTCCAATAACTCTTAAAATTTGACGAATCAAAATGGCGATGTGATATGATCTAGTATATATGGGGACTAACAATCCTGTAAAATTAGAATGAATTCAGACTAGCAGTTTCTGAGGAGTTGCATCCACAAGATTTGCCATTTTATAACAATTTGGAAATAATCAAAGTCCCATAACTCCCACAAAATTTGACGAATCAAAATGGCGATGCGATATGATCTAGTACTAATGGTGGCTAACAATCCTGTAAAATTTGAATAAATTCTGACTAGCAGTTTGTGAGGAGTTGCGTCCACAAGATTTGCCATTGAGTAACAAATGTGGAAATAATCAAAGTCCCATTACTCCCACAAAATTTGACGAATCAAAATGGCGATGCGATATGATCTAGTACTAATGGTGACTCGTAAAATTTGAATGAATTCTGACCAGCGGTTTCTGAGGAGTTGTGGTCACAAGATTTGCCATTGTATAACAATGTGGAAATAATCAAAGTCCCATAACTCCCACAAAATTTGACGAATCAAAATGGCGATGAGATATGATCTAGTACCAATGGTGACTAATAATCCTGTAAAATTTGAATGAATTCTGACCAGCGGTTTCTGAGGAGTTGCGTCCACAAGATTTGCCATTGTATAACAATGTGGAAATAATCAAAGTCCCATAACTCCCTTAAAATTTGACGAATCAAAATGGCGATGTGATATGATCTAGTACTAATGGTGACTAACAATCCTGTAAAATTTGAATGAATTCTGACCAGCGGTTTTTGAGGAGTTACGTCCACAAAAAATGTGACACATGGACGCAGACCATTACCATGTCCCTCCGTAGCATTGCAGGCTTTTGCAGCGGGGGACAAAAAAATTTTGGAAGTAACATTCTATGTTGACATGCAAATCTTAAAATAAATTTTTTTGATGACTACAATTTGTTTGTGCTATTCTATGGAGATTTTCCCTTTGATAAACTAAGTTCATCTCTATTAGCAATCCTGAATTAGGTATATGAGGTATGGACATGAAAATCACAAACATTAAAGGAGAACACCTTATGACTATTTTGATCAAATTTGGTTAAAATTCTTAGGTTGGTTTCAGAAGAGAAGATCTTTGAATGAAAAGTTTATGACAGACAACAAGCGTTGGCAAAATCTCACCCTGGCTGTAGCCAAACGAGTTTTACCTCTTTAAACCTGTTGTGACAGATATGACACTCATAAGGTCTATCTCCACCATCTGTATTTTTTATTATATTATACTGCCGTGGACTTCGGGGACGTTTGATTTCTTCTGTATCAGATTCTGGTTCCTGGTAATCTGGATCTTCATCTTCCTTATCTTCATCAGAATCTTCTACCTTCTCCTCATCATGTACAAATGCAGTATGTCTCTTTAATGCTGCCTCCCTAAATAAACATGGTAAAAAAAATCATAGATAGATTATACAGCTTCTAAGGAAAATTTTAATGATAGATCAAATTTTTTGGCCATTTGTTTCTTTGACAAAGTTCTCAGACCTTTTCAAACATTAAAATAACAGATGCAACTCTTTCTATGGTAGGCAGAATTCTAATAAAATTTTAAGAGGAAACTTAAAAGAGGTAATAAGATTCACCAAGTACCAAAATTCTCCTTAGAAAAACCCAAATACAAAATATTTAGTCTTAAACTTTTTCAAAATTTGACGCATCAATCTGACAATACAGGTACATAGGTTGATATACTACTTAGCACTCTAACAAAATCTGAAGAAGGTCCAAGATTTCATTCAGACACAAAATGTCTAACAAGAAGGACAGGCGGACAGAACAATATTGCCATCTAACTTATTTTGGGGAGGTTTAATGAATAATCCTGATAATAGAAAAAAAGAAGGGAAACGGGGAATTTTCATGTTCTTTGTTATGTATTAATTAAAATAATACAGTCTTTTCCTTCTTTGCTATTAAATTGAATTCTTTTTTAAGAATTGAAGTTAAAAACAGCCATATTGGAGTTCCCAAACCAATCCAGAACAGCCAGGCTGGCTGGTATGAGTAACATATACTGACCTATTAAATTTTAAATCACACTTCAAACAGTGATATGAACTGACATATGTAGTATTTTCCTCTGGTACTTGTTCCTTTAAAACCTCTTCATTCTTCCTCTTTCTACCTGTAATTAACAAGCTCATTATAATACATGTAGTATCAAAACACAAACTTTTTTTATGTATGTACAGTCAAGCTTTATAGTAATGTAGGATGTGTTTATTGATCTGAAAATAAGACAAACTTATTTACAAACTGAACAACAATAAAATACATTTGCAAGGTTTGAAAGTGAATGGCTGGCCTATTTTCACATCAATCAACTCTCAAATAGGCAACCAATAAAATTTGATGCTACAACAACAGGCATTTAAAAGTATTTAATTCATTTTAAAAATTCTACATGTAACTGTTAATCTTTGTCTGCATGAAGATCTATATAATGGTTGTTCAAAGCTAACAGTTTTGAGATTGAAGATTTCCCCTTAATGGAAAGGAATGGTACCTTAACTTCATTAGTTAAAATACCCCACTTTTTTTTGTTTCCCCACCTACTGAAAATTTCAAGGACATTCCAGATCTATTGGAACAATATTATCCTGTTTGTTTTTTATGTAATAATTAAATGCTCCATTTTAGTATGTTCACTGGCATGTTAAAGGGCTGACCGAAAGCACATTTTGTATGAAGCATGGTAGTCCTTCATACATAAAATATGCTTCAGTCACCCCTTTAATAACCCTAGGAAACTACCAATATGAAGCATAAATTTAGTTATCATAATTTTAAACTGTAATAATGTTTTTATATAGAGATTATGTTTTTAAATTCATTCGCTTATTACAGCGTCATCACGTCGTCATGGTGATACCTGCATGCAGTTTCGTCGACATATGAAACAATAATTCAATAATTTCTCTTGCCTCGTTTCTTTTTCTGGCCCTGTCCATCAGTATCAGCATTGTCTGTTGTAACATTTGGTGATTCTGTTTTAATATCTTCGGGTTGTATTAACTTAGGTACAATTAACTTCCTGTTGCGTCCATTTCTTGAAAAGCTGACCTTGAACTTGTCATGTTTCACCTTATGATCAAGATAATCTTGAAGACTGGTGAACATAAGTCGACATTTCTTACAAAAATGAATGTCATCATCACCCTCTCCATCTGTATCAATCTCTGCAAAATAAAATAATGTTTACTGGTACAAAGATAAACTAGAGGTTCCCAGTAAATACCAGGAGAGTGAGGGTCAGACTTGTAAACAGTCGACATTTCGTACAGAAATGAATGTCATCATCATCCTCTCCATCTGTATCAATCTCTGCAAAATAAAATATCGTTTACTGGTACAAAGATAAACTAGAGGTTCCCAGTAAAATACCAGGAGAGTGAGGGTCAGACTTGTAAACAGTCGACATTTCGTACAGAAATGAATGTCATCATCACCCTCTCCATCTGTATCAATCTCTGCAAAATAAAATAATGTTTACTGGTACAAAGATAAACTAGAGGTACCCAGTAAAATACCAGGAGAGTGAGGGTCAGACTTGTAAACAGTCGACATTTCGTACAGAAAAAAGGAATGTCATCATCACCCTCTCCATCTGTATCAATCTCTGCAAAAAAACAATGTTTACTGGTACAAAGTTAAACTACAGGCCTCGTGTGCTTGTGTATACGTAGCTTGCCTGGTCATATTGAAGACTTGTGAACACAAGTCGACAATTCTACAGAAATGGATGTAATCATCTACATATACTAATTTCTGTAACATACACATGTAAAGATGCAGTTAATAAAAAATAACAAACTTTGTTTCTCAATGCAGACTTGCATTTGTTAACTGCTTGGTTTGCCCATACCCCACCCAGTATTGAACTTGGTCATATAATGAGTTTTAGTTAATTCTTTCATCACAGAATACCTGTACCCTGTGGTGCACAATTCAGTTTTACATACTGTATGATAGAGGCACCTATTAAACAGCTGCAATTCCTCATGTATCCCCCTGATAGAATCAACCAGATGCTTATTCCAAGGATTTTTTTTCTGTGGTATGGGCAAAACCAAAAAAGACCCATACAGTTGCTATGATGTTTCCTTCACCATGTTCATATTTATCAAAATATGATTACTTGATTCCCAGGTACTCCCACTAATACTCAGGAGCTCAAGCATCAGGTGCAATACTCAAGCCTTTTTTACATAGTTGCCAAACCAACTTACTGAAATCCGGAATCAGGCCATTGAAAATGTGAAAATTGGCATAGTTTTGCGGAATCCATGAACATCATTTGGGCCTGTGTTAGAAAGATTCTGATACAAAGAAAGGATACATGTATCAGTTTGGCTTATTTAGACAAGTACAATTCACTTTGAAAAACGTTTAAAATATGATGAGCCAAAGGATTTTGCATCAACATTTTACGCCTGTCAGTCTGATGACACATGTCTTTCAATATCGTTTAAATTACCATGCCAAATTGCCGATATCAGAAATGCAAAAGTTGCACCGTGCATGGTCTTCATCCACATGGGATATAACAATTACAAATTGAAATCTTTCCATGTTCTCCATTTTGATTTTTTGAAAATCACAGCGTTTCTTAGGCTTAGCTCTGACAGATTTACTTTAAAGACTAAATCAACACCAAACACCATTTGCTTCTGGTTAAGTTATTTATCTGGTTTCTACAAACGACAAATTTAAAACTTCATACATCTGATACAGGACATACATAAAAACTTAATTACTTTCAGCAAATTAAACATCAATTTTGACATGTGCCTGCAATTTATTCACAACTAATTTCAACATTTTCTTAGTAAAATTATTATTTTCTAATTGAAGGGTCATTCCGGAATGGACATGCTTAAATCCGGCAACAAAAAAATCTCAGACACACTCGGGAAAGATTTCTAGTATCTCCGACTCGGCAAGCTTCGTCCGAGTACTTGAAATCTTACCCTTGGGTGTCTGAGATTTTCCTGTCTGACCCTCGCCCTGGTGTTAGATTCTTATAGTTACAAATACTTGTTTCATAAAAATGTCAGTCCAGATGATGTTTTTAATGATACAAGAGCTTGGCCTGTGGAAAAAGAGAGGGAGAGACTGACGTTTATTCAAGAAATAAATCACGGCAGGTATATAGTCACGGGATCGTAGTGGACTAGGGGGGTTACTCTGGTATTTTATGACGGGGGTGTGCATTTTTCAGATCGAAAAGGATACCCAAATCAATGTCGTCCAAAGCCAAAAGAAGCATACCCAAATCTATGTATATAGAGATTCAACACCCAAATCTATGCAATGAACCAAAAATACTACCCGAATCTATGTAACAAATAAAATTTATATCAAAGCATGGAATGCTGTTAAGGCAGGTTCCTGGGTATTCCAGAAGTTCTGTAATTATTACTGTTTTGCTGAAATCTTGACATTTAATTTTTTCAAGGATTAAAATCCGAAATTTTCCTTCCCGGTTTAGGTTGTCTTTTCAGTTTTTATATGGGTTGTTGGCAATTTATTTAAAACTCTATTTATTTACATTTCATTGTCTTGCTCCTCTTTGTTGGTATACGTACATGTAAGTATTCCAAAGTACAAGGCCGAGTACAAGTGTAACACTCGGTGGCTTAATTAATGTTGATATTTCCAATTTTGTCACTTCCTCTGTCAAGTCATCTAGTTCTTAAGTTTCATTATTTTTGCATATGATTAAATAACTCAATAACGAAGTCACTGTAAATTTACTATCTACATATGAGCATTTCGACAACTTATGTCTCATCAGTGCAAGCTACTGAGAATGGTAGGTTGTGCTCAGCTACAAATAACAAAACACCCAAGTTACTGTGAATAATGTAAACAGAATTTCAGCATTTTGAGTCCGAAGTCGAGCACTACGTTTGTGTCCCTCTGTTTCTCTATGGCGAACAACGTCATTTCATCCTCCGTGTACTAAGGCAAAGGTTAGGTTATGCCACACAACAGAAACACTGCGTGTATATATTTATCACTCTTGCTCAAAAAATCCATCTCTTTTATCCATTTATTTTGGAATTTTGAATTGTATCTACCCTTTTCGCGGAGGCGACGCCATTTTGTCGTTAATACACAGCTGATTCTTGTTCTCGCGTAATCTCGTTAGGCGGGGCCTTTGTTTACCTCGCAGGGTGTGATTGGAACAGCCAATATTTACTTCCGGTGTAACGGAAAAATATTTTTTAGAGAAAATTTTAATATCGGGAGCTTTCAGATGCATATCGGTAGACGTGAGACCGGCTGCCGAAACCGGTAGCCTCACGGTGAGACCGGGAGGGTTAACAACTCTGGTTACACCAGCGAAACTAGAAGTTACATGTACTATGTATCCATTCATAAAAACTGCACGCCACAAGAAATTTTTATGAATGAACCGAATCGTGAATTTCGAATGTCAGTTTAAGTGCTCTGAGATTAAAAAAGCAAAGTATCTCTTAAAAGATATTAAATAAATACAATAAACACATAAAACGATGTAGTTGATCATGAAATGGACACTGTATCGCCACATGAATGGATTATTTTTTGTGCCTTCGTATGAATAACTGGTAAGCCGTACGTGTTTTTAACGATAGTCTGGATCATTCCGATTCTTTTCATACAAAGTAGTCTCCTTAATGTAAGAGTCTGGTTGAAACAGACTTTTTTCAAGATGGCTTTACCCGACAGCTAGAAGGCAGAGAACCTGCCTTAATAAATTAAGGTCAAAACGTTTAATTAATAATTTGATAAAACACATTGCCAATGACATATGGTCAGTCACTGCAGAAGCAAAACAATTAGATTAGAATTACATAGCATGTCAGTGAATAATCTCTCCACAGGTCATTATTTATCTAATAAACTTATTGAAGATGTAATCATGAAAGCTAATAGAAATTTCCTGCTTCATTATTCATTTTTGTTGCATCTATATCTATGGCACGAATCTATGGCATCTTTTCTGATGTGACACCAATACCTATGTAAGGAATCACCATATAATGGGTACCAAATGTATGTCTACTGTAGAAAAAAGACACCCAAATCTATGCACAAGATTTTGAAAAATAGACCCATAAAAAATGCACACCCCGTATACCAGTATATAGGGAGTGACCCCCCCCCCCCGGGACTGAGGGTTACGTAAACGGATCTAGTTCATGTAAACTTAACCACGAGATGTACCTTTATCATATTCGAATTCAAGTATTTCAACCCAGACATGCCAGAGCCTCTCAAAAATTACATATATAGATTCTGGACGTCGAAAATTTAAAATATGTCAATGCTTTGGCGTTTGTATATATAGCCGGTGTAAAACATAACTTGGAAAACTTAAACAATCGAGCAAAAATATTTTCGTCTGCTGTTTTCACCTAATAGTAAGCGGGTCGTAGACTCGTCTGATGGTTTGTCGTTCTCTGTCATGGCTGTTGCGACTATCGAAAATGGTGAGAAACAGGGGTTTCCGGTTTAGGGACTTTCTCAAAAATGAGAGAGCGAAAATGCAATATTTCGGTGTACTTGTGTCGGACAAAAAAAGTGGGTACCTGGTTACATATTTATCTTCACAAGTGATATTTAAGTTTCCTTTGCTAAAAGACACATCAATTCATGAATATCAACAAATTTCCATGGTTTTCATGCAATGATTAATTAATTAAAATTAATTAATTAAAATATTAGCTAGATTATGTATGTAAATCACCAACTGCATGAATACATTACGAACATTACACACTTTCTTAAAAAAAAAAAAACAAATCTTTAGTACTTATAAGAATCCGTGGTATATTTTAAAAACAATTTTGAAGATGGAAAGTTACGAACATCATGATTTCAAGTTTAAACACAATTTTAGTTTTGGAAATTACTTAGAAAATATTAAAAATGTTTAACTTAGGAAATCTATTTGTAAACTTTGTAAATTAGGATCTCATCCCATAAATTAATGATTGAAATAAGTCGCCACTTAAGAATTGATAGGAATGCTCGTTTTGTAACAAATGTAATTTTGGACTAATAGAAGACGAGATCCATTTTTTAATAAATTTCAAGAAGAGCGGAAAAATTTATTTGATACAGTTAATAATGAAGTTAAAAACTTTATAAACCTTGATAGTGAGCAAAAATTTATATATCTAATGATATCAAAAAAAAAAAAAAAAATTAAATGCAGATGGGAAATTTATTCCTGGTAATATGTTACTTTGCTTCTTGGTATGATATTTATATAAAGAATATGTTCTTAGGAGATCTGTTTGATATATTATATTTTAAATTAAAAAAAAAGTATGAGTGTTTGAGACATTTTCAGGAAATTTAATTATCCAAGTTGAAACCGGAATCAATATTCCGAAAGCTTATTGCAATTCTACAGATTACATGCAACAATTCTGCATAAATATTTAACCCCTAAATCCAAAACAAAAAATGTAAGAGCAGTTTGCGTCACATGCCACATATCTTAAAGTCGGTTTCACTTCCTTTAGATAGTGGAATTCTCACGATTTTAGCTTTATTTTTACACTGATCTTTATCATACAAAAAAATGTATTTGGTATGTATATCAAGAATGATAATACATAACTGAAAAACGTTGAATTCGCCGTTTGCGAAGAGCCCAAAAGTCTGCAGTCATGTGCATTTTCACAATTTTTTAAAAACAGGTGAAAATTTCTAAGTGTTGGATTTTTCTATTTTAAGGGCGACCAAGATACTTGATGAGTTAACCTACCTAATAATAGCAAGGTGTACTCGTTCGGGGGTTAACAATTGTTATACACGGACTTTTTGTTTGTAAACACCAAATAGAAATAAGCAGTACATTAACAATTTATTTCCAATATTTCTTTTTGGTTTAATGCACGCAGGCGCGGATCCAGGCAATTTGAAAAGCGGGGGTTCCGATTTGAAACTGAAGGAAAATTCGCCGAGCGGAGCGCGGCTCGAAAATTTTTTTTGGGTATTTCTTAATAAAACATCAGGATATTCATTAAAAAATACATGATTGTCCAGAAAAAAGGGGGGTTCCAACCAACGGACCCCCCTTCTAGATCCGCCAATGGCAAGCATATTTCAATTACATGTTCAAGTATTTTGTTGAATTATATCATTTACGGGTATGTTTTTTTTAAATCAAAAGGGAGTCCAAGCACACGGTAGAAGCCAAAGTGAGACTTGTTTATTATTTGACTTAAAGATATACCTGCCTATACCTATTTCAGAATGGTCCAGTCTAGTCGATAATTGTGCGCGGAAAATATTATGCATTTAAAAGCATGGAGCATTGTTAAAAAGTGTTTTTTCTTTCAACATGTATTGGAAATCATCAAATTAAAAGTGGCTCCATTTTTACACACCCATGCAAAATCCGGTGCTGAAATATGCAATATTAAAGTCAGCAGAAGAGAATTTCCATTATCTAAAGGAAGTGAAACAGACTTTAGGGCCTTTGTCATAATCAGCATCTCGGGGCCTCTTGTTTGTAACAAGAATAAACAAATAAAGGGATATGGAGTATATGTACATGGGACAAAACCCCGATAAACACATAGCAAGGTTAAGCATTGTTGTTCTTCATCTTGAAGTCACCATGAGGCCTTCAACAAAGAGCAAACACTCCTATATCGTAGTAAGTACAAGATGGCCTCCAGCACCGGTTTGAGTGCATGGAACTCACTTGCTCAATGTTGAACAATGCTACATTCATGTATCCATTCAGGCATTAACCCACCATTTTATCTATAAAATGCCCGTTCCAAGTCGGGAATTTGACGGCTTGCCAAAAATGGTCTGTGTTTGGTTGTGTTTCCTTGATTCTGTCGTATGTTCCTCACTGGTCTCTCCCTTTGATCGATTCAGACTTTGTTGTCACTTTTATTTTTGTCATGGATGCGGTGTCGTTGATGAAACAAGCATAGCATATCGGACAAAGTACTCATACAAACACGTTCATCTGTTGCCCGACAAAGGGACCAATAGAAAATACAACATAAATATGATCACATGTAAGGCACTCATCGAGTTGATTGTAAGAAAACTAGGCAAGTAAAATCTGGAGATGTTGGCATAATATATACAGATGGCCAGATAATTTTTCATAAAACAAGAAAGTCAAAAGTTGAAATTTGATGGTGCTTTCCTATGAAAAATTCTAACATGAACATGCATACAAGAACTGACAAAATAAAAAGAGCATAAACCTCAAGCAAGAAGAATCTTTTTACGGACTCCACACAATAAAAAGGCTTATTGCGCATCTTCAGACACCCTGCAACAATTCTACATTCAAATCAAATCCCTTTATCCATCAATGTAGAAGGAGTTTGTGTCACATGTCACACGTGTCAAAATCAACATCTTGCGTCTTGGGCCTTGTCAAAATCGACATCTTTGGGCCTCTTGTTTGCATCAAGATAGAGATGTTTATTGCACATCTATAGGCTGTATATAACATAATTAAACACTTAAATCCAAAAATTTTAGTCACAAGAAAGTACGGCTGCATGGACGATCGTACTAAAAAGCGCCCGAGAGCGTCCGGGTAGAAAAAAAAATCGTAGAGGTTCTACGGAACCTATAATGTCTTGCCCGCTCAGTACACTGTCATTATTGATTGATCGATTGATTGATCGATTATCTTTTATTTCCTCCATTATTGAAGAATTACAATTTATCAACAAATTAACATAGAACATATATATACATCATCTACATTACAATTATGTAGTATAAGAGTTCCTGTTGAAAAATATGTACATTACAGTTTACATATACTCATCATTTCAATGTCTAAAGATGTATTTATATTTATTCAAAACACCTTTGCACTTTTAATATTTTCCATATTGCAATTTGACTTTTGAAATTGATGACTATAACTAAAAGGAAATGAAAAAGTTATGGTTGCTAGGTAGAATTCCAAAAAAAAATAACCGGTCTTTGAGAGTTCCAGGAATGTAAACAAAAATTGGAATCAAAAACTTATGAAATTTTATTATTAAAAATGTTTGTTTGATTAAAATTTATTAAAAAGCATTGTTGCTAAGAAGAATTTCTAAGAAGAGCTTGTCTTGGAGAGTTTCAGGAAGTTTACCAACGTTGGAATCATGTTATTCAATTCTTTAGTGTTCAAAATTATGTTTGATACTAAAACATTGTTGAAATTTGTAATTGGATGCAAAAATTTCAAAAATTATTGGTCTTTGATATTGTCAGGAAATTTACCAAAGTTTGAACCGGAATCAAAATTCCAACAGCCTGTTACACATCTGCCCACTCTATGCAGAAATGCCGTCAATTCTAATGTCATTCTTTTAAGATTCAAAGACTTAATTCAACTTCTTAACAACTATCCTTGATTTTTTTTGCAAAAAACTAAGTCCAAATTTGGAAAAAATGCAGAAAACTAGAAAAAAAATCCATGTTCTTCAGCTTGAGGTAATTTTCTGACCATCATCTAACTTTTGACCACTTTTTGTGAAATTCCAGTATTTAATAACTTCATTTGACTTCAAAATAACTTTTACCACAAGGTTAAAATAAATTTCTTGCAAAACGGACAAATACTGAAAAACTAAAAAAAAAAAGAATTTTTTTCAGCTTAGGGTTATTTTCTAACCATTTTCTTGCTTCTGTCCAATTTTCAAATGATTCTATTAAGATTTGATAAAGATATTGATGTTTAGAAAACTTTAACCACAGGATTAAAATAAATGTTGACGACGTCTACACCGACGCCGACGACGGAATTTGGATCGCTATTTCTCGCTTTCGCGACTTTCGTAGCGGGCGAGACAAAAAGCGCTCGTGAGAAGTAAAAAGCACCCGGGGTACACTAATGTATTAATAATGGTGGTGTTTGATTATTGCTTCCCATCGACCAGACTCAAGTGAGCGACCAATTTCTAGCGACCAATTTTCTAGCGACCAATTTTTGGGTTTGTCTAAAAACCAAAAATTAAAACAAGGCCCTAACTCACCTAAAACAATTTGTAGCGACCAATTTATTAAAAATGTTTAAAAATGACAGACAAAAGCAAAAATGACCTATAAACCATGAAAATTTGCTCATCGTAAATACAGTGCATAAATAAGAATGTGGTACTTAGTAACTGCTTTTTTAATGTAAAAAATTTAATTGGCGGATCCAAAGGGGGTTCCGGGGGTTGGACCCCCCCTTTTCGGACAATCATGTATTTTTTAATGAATATCCTGATGTTTTATCAAGGTATAACCGCAAATTTTTCGTGCCTTTTCCTTTTAAATTGGAACCCCCTTTTTCAAATTTCCTGGATCTGCGCCTTATAAAAAAAACAGCATTAATCAAATTTGTAAAAATATCTATACTTGGAATTGTTAATAATTTATTGAGATAACAAAGTTGAAATTAAGTATAATTGTCGAATATAGCAATCATTAAATTAATAAATAAGGGAAAAAGTTATATGTAAGAATGGTAAGCTATGTTGAAATAGAAAATTTTATCTTACTTCAAGAAGAAAAAAAACAGATTAAAAAAAACAAAGTTATCTCCCTTTTATTTATTCCGTTTTGTCTGAGAATTGAGTTTATTGTGATATATATTGGAAATATTCTAATACCTTCGCAACTCTTATTTTAGAATTCAAAAATAGATCAGAATATATACTCTTTCCGACTGATAATTTCATTTCAAAAACTTAATTACAAATTCAGAATAATAAAACTACCTCTTTGTTTATATATTGGATGAAATATTTCCCAAATTTTCTATATTACCAAGTGGTAGTCGAAAGTTGCTGAATCAAAGTTTAAGCAAGACAGTGTTTGGGGTTCACTGCAGCCATGAATGGTACGTCCCCCATTTGGCTCTTTCGAAATTGATAAATATATATAAATAAATGTAAGCGTATAAATCTAATGCATATTTTCCAGTTAAATATGTTCGATACGTTTGTCCCCGATATATTCCCCAAATGCACTAATATAAATGCGTAAGAGTTCTATATTATTCGATGGTGGCTAATAGACTAATTTGCCGCACTGATGAATAAACAAAGACAATTCAAAAACCACGCCTCTTTTTGGGGAGTTCATACATATGCATATTCAAGTACAATACAGGAAGTCTATTATATAGCAAGTCTTAAAGTGGTCATTTCCGACGTTTTGACATTCACCTTTGGAAACCTGCTGTGAGCTCAAGGTGCAGAAACCCACCCAGGCGCTTATGGTGGAGGTCGGGCAGGGCATCTGCTTTGATTTTACCAAGCGGGGTTGAAAACTTTGCCGTCAGGAGTTCTACAGAGGCCTCAACATACACCCCCC
>MJUU01047673.1:0-22976 GCA_002080025.1 Modiolus philippinarum | reverse complement strand
AAAGCTCTTGCTCGAAAATTTCATAATTAATTCCCGACTCAGATTTTCTTAACATTGACAGAAACAAATTTTTTGGTCAAAACACAAAAATGAAATTGTTTTGTTTCGAAATAGTGTCACACTGGTGAAAATTCATTTGTTAAAATGTCATAGAACTAGATTATCTCCCCATTATTCAAAATCGACTTGTTACATGTACAACATAAATACACATACAATTACATATTGATGTTTGTCCTTTGTATCAGCACCAACAACAATGATTCATAACAGAAACTTAAATCCGTATATTTTGACAACAAAGACATGAAAGACATGTCTGTCATTTCATCATCTTACAGAAAGAACTACCCCAGCAACTGAGACTTTTTCAAGTCGCTGTATCGCTATGGCCCTTGCGGACATATATTACGTGGAACTTAAATATCATCGACGTCAAAAAAATCTTAAGAAAGGGACCTTAATTGCTCTCCTTCCAAAATAAACTGGCAATTACAAAAAACAGGAAAACAGCAAACACTTACAATGGCCAGGAACTACAATCACAAGCCACAATCTACAAGCAAACTGCACCAGAAAAACAATAATGAAAATAAGAGACAAACATATATAACGATAGGAACTCGGGATAGCCGGACTTGGTACCGGCACTAGCAAAAGCATGTTTTGATATAATAAAAACGCAGTGACCAGTTATTGTATAAAATGATGCAAGTGCGAAAGTGCATGTACAAAGCTAAAAATTATTACCAAAGTCACCAGCAGAATACATGTTTATCAAGATAATTAAAAAGCCACCTACTAAATTTTCTGGAGACAGCATTAAGTTGAAATTAAGTGATCTTAGTTATAAATATGTGTGTGTAAAAGTCGACAAAACCTCAAACAACGATTCTATTATTTGAAGGAAATACTTTATCGATGTCTATCAAAATGAATTAGCAAAGTCTAACACTCTCAAACGCACTTTTTTGCGAAAAAAAGTCATCCAAACAACGATTAAGAAATGCTACAAGTTCCAACTTAAGATAACACCTTGTATGCTATGTACTGGGTTCCTAAACTTAATAAAAATCCCTTCAAACATCGTGTCATTTCGGCATTAAATATCTATTATACCATCAATTTAACTAGTGCATTCACCTGTATTAAAGAGTAAGTAATTAGATACTGTGAAATAAACTTATCAAAATTTAATTAACATATCTAAATTACTTTTGGAGTGTACTAAAATCCATTTTAGTTTTACATAAAATAAAATCAATAAAGGACCAGTTGCGTCTAGTGACAATTGTAATTTTTCTACACTTTATACAACCCTTCCAAATAAATTGATTAAATCAAAAGCGGAACAACTTATAAAATGGTCTTTCAATTTTTCTTGTCCACAGTTTATTTGTTAATATAAAAAATAAAGATTCTATCTAATATAACTTACAAAAAGCATTAAGAAAAGGTCATTGGAATTGGTCACAAACTGTGCACCTCTCACAGCAGATCTTTTTCCGTTTTTGTCACTGAATGGACTTATGAAAAACAACGGCGTTATCCTTACTATTGACAATCCCAAGTTTTTAAAATATGTCGACCTCATTTACCCACAAAAACTGGAACCTAATAAAGCAAAAATGATTCTATATACTGCCCACTCCTCGATCTTACTATCATGGTTGAATCTGGTAAAATTTAAACTCAAGTTTATGATTAACGAGATGATTTTGATTTCTACCCTACCAATTTCCCTGTTTTGACGTCGACGTTCCTGTAGCCCTATTATTATTGGAGTATAAATCTCAATTAGTACGATTTTCACGCGTCTTTTGTCCTCTTGTGTGTTTTTCCGTATTTCGATCATATTTTACCAACAGACTAGGCTCTTTGAGCTATCCGACAGTTTATCATCAAGCAATCCTAGATCCATCTTTATTAATTGCGTTTTGTCTTATTATTTCCTTCTCAAGATTGTAGTCTTTTGAATGAGTAGGCTACCTGTATTAGTTTTTATTTGCATGTTTATTATCTATAGGGAAACAGGATAGAGAAAGGGGATTATTGGTACCTATAAAGCGGTCTAACATTCGTAGTGTCCGTACTAAGTCCGACCGTTGCTATCGTTGTCTACGTTTTCTTTTGTCTTTGTATTGTTTTTGTTGTGCAGTTCCCTGGTAGATTGTGGCATGTGCTTGTAATTTTCGGCTATTGTAAGTGTTTCCTTTTATCTTCTCCATATCAATTGAACTGAACTTGTTTTTCTGGTTAAAGCTACCAATTGTTGTCAATAAATTTGATTGTGCATATTTTTTCCCTTAATGATAACAATATGAAGCATTTTGGAACGTTGGCATTGAAATAACAAAATTATCTCAGTGTTTTTAACACTTTTACGCCAATACAGCTTCAAAAATCATCTTCATGTTAACAAAAAGGTGATGCTCAACTTTCGGCGGACTATATATTTATGAGTCTATTTTGTTTTATAAAATAATAATTACAATTGCTTTGTTTATTTCTAGAAGGATAAACACAACCTGGAATTAACCCTTGAGGATAAATTATCAAATATAGACATGTTTAACAGAGAAATGAGAAAATGTGAATGCAGAAACGTTCCACCTGTGTCTCACGAGAACATGATAATCTTTATTTGATAAGATACATTTCATCAGACAAACATGAAGTAAGAAATGAAGCTAGTCTAGCAAATTTTGATTTTTTTTTCCAGTGGAATTCATTTTTTTTCTTTTTTTATGTAATGTCATCAAATTTTACAATTTTTTGAATGTGATTCTTCATATTATTGAAGGAGAAAATGTGTATTCATCATTTCAAAAAAATACTGATTTTGTAAAATAAATGTCGCCTGTAAATCATAAAAAAATCTGTTCAATGTCTTTATACAAAATAATAAATAGACAAGTAAGTATTTCAGATGAGATATTGTGTTTTGAATTTGACATTGTCTTTGAACTATTCTTTTTGGACTGAAGGCGAAGATCTTAATTGCTTGAATATTCAAGAGAATGTGTGTCTCCTATGACAACTTTCTTGGCGTTTCAAAATGCTTTCATAATGGCAATCACAGTCTCGTCCAATATTTGAATGAGAGCAATAACAAAATTACCGAACAGAGTGGTCAAGAGCCGAGTAAGACAATTCAGGTGGAAACAACCGGCAGAAATGTAGGCCGCACTGGTCCTGACTTGGTACAGGCATTTCTAAAGAAATGGTGGGTTAAACCGGTTTTATGGCTAGCCAAACCTCCCCTACCATTGCAGTAGTGTTCGGTAGAAACAGCAATCGTCATTGAAAGTTCAGTTAGTTAGAAGAAATGACCATTCCAGTATCCAGTAAAGAAAGAATCTTAAATCAGAGTACGGACCGAAATTTCAGTTTTGTCCGAAAGGGACTGATATCTATTAAAGAACATTTTCTAAGAATCGTATATGATGGAATTTTTGAAGCCTTGTTTATTAGGATCTACAGAGATAACTATGTCTAATGAGAAAATCTTTATAATTTGTGCCAGCGTTCGCATTACCAATCAGCCGTTAAACATACACTCCTTAAGACGGAAAAGCTTGAATATTACTGTCCATTTTAAAGAAATTGGTAATCGTCCCTATTATCGTAAGTTTTAGTACTGAGATGACAATTTTTGTCAATCCAGTTCGAGATTTCAGTTTAAAAAAGATGTAGATCTGGTGGTGTCTGTCGTTTTTTTTATCTCTAGTTCTGTTGGATATATTAATGGGGTCCATTTAGCAAAAGATTCATTATTGATTGAAAGAACATCATCAGTAAACTATAGGTGAGATTATAGGATCTATCATCTATTAATTTATGATCTTTTACGATTCTCTGAAAAAAAATTCAGTCTCGTAAGAATATAAAAACAAGTCTGCGAGTTAAAGTGCACAATTAGTGCCAATTGATATCCAAACTCGCTCTTGATATATAGCACCTCTAAACATAACGAATATATTATTAATTAGAAATTCAAGCATACTACATGCATGTTTGTCATCGTTGGACACTTTTCCTTTTATTTTTTAAAATGTGGATTTATGGATTTACTCCATATCCTTTCGTAAAATATTTAATACAGGAGTTTGTCTTTTATTGCAGTGTGGAGTTGGTAAAACAATTCCCCGTGGTAGAGATGTATGCTCTTTATTTTTCTTAGATATGGTGTACTTGTACATGAGATAATATCTCATGTGTACACTTTGTTCAATTACTATTATCTAAATTTATGTAAATTCTAAAACCCCAGGATAAACTCCCTGCATCGTTGTTTTGTCCTTAGCTATATTTGATATTGCTGATTATTCGGATTTCGTTTGGTTTTATGCATTTTATATCTTTTTTGAAATTATGGCTTTCCTTTGTTTGGGGTCCTGTGCTGCTGATGAGGAATAAATTTCCGAAATGGCCATACAGCTCATTAAAATTAATGCAGTTGGAGTTGACATATGTGTTATTGTCTCAAGTTCATTTACTCCATATCCTTTCGTAAAATATTTATAACGCATATAATAAGTTCTATTTGAACCGTTAAAGGCTTTTTGAATGATACTTTTGATCCGTGGTTTTAATTTATAATAAAGAATACAGTATTGAAAAATCAAATGTTTTTAGAGAATATATTCGAGAAAAAAATGAACGCGATTTAAGATTTCAAATAAATCCTCCAAATTGTTAAGAATCCACATGTGATTTATGTCCCTTTTAGCATGAATAGCTTTACATTATGTTTGATGCCTGTCTTTGACAACAGACAAAATCTTAGTTTGTTCAATTGATAATTCAGTAGTTGAGCAAGAAGAAGACCTTGCGATGTATCTCTCCTTATATGGATTTTTGTGTAATTTTGTACCAAATATAGATATAGGTATTTTGTGTAATTTTGGTCCCAAATATAGGTATAGCTAACGAACAATTCAGATAAGATAGAAAAAAAAATGCAGTCAATATCACTGTAAAAACATTAACAATGTTTAAAGACTTTTTTAACAGTAACTTTCAGGTATTTGATTCGGGAACATTGCAAATGTGCAGACCTCCTTGGATTTAAAGATTTATTGTAATTTGAAGATTTTATTTTCTATTTAGCCTTTCATGTGTTTTTGTATTGAGAATTATCATGGCTATAGGTTTTTATACACTTTTCGCATGAATCTCTATTTAATTATTAATTTTGATTTAATAATATGCTAAATGTCTTATTACATTGTTCAGGGGACTGTACTTTGATCAAACGTAGTGAAATATATTGAAATTGAGCATGAAATTAAAGGTCATTCTATTAATTTTATTTTTTTTTTAAACTGGTTGTTTAGCAGCAAATAATACAATCTGCAGAGTGGAGTACATTAATTTATTAAATTCTTGTCTAGAATTTAACTGTGAACGGCGTAAGTTTCTCAGTTGGCCTTGCTGTTAATTTTTGACAATTCTTATAGGAGTAATTTTCTGGTCTTCTATGCAGAATTCAGACTTAAATTTAGTTGAATACCGTTTCACATACACTTTTGATGAATTTCTAGTTCTTTTCTGTCTCTCATTTCCTTAACGGGGCTGAGGTCTGCTTGATCACAATATATTACACTCTCACTGTCTATCAAAATCAACTTCTTTCCGTGCACAAAATGATTATGTGTATTTTGAGATTCATAATCGCTTCAGCATGGACATCTTTGCAAGGCAGAGTTATACTTTGTCTCAAATTTGAAAGCAGTAGAAAAAGCCTTTAGTGTCGAATCAATATCATCCATTAATTGAAAGGCTACTCCTAAACAGTTGTATGCAGCTGCTCTTTCATCGTTATTGGTTATGAGATGATTCTCTGATATCGTCAAAATTATATTTCTGATTGAAACGCTAATTCCCATTGAATGACGTTTAAAGCTTTCGGGATGTGAAATCCTCGAAAAAGGGTCGGATTACAGCATCCAACAGTCAGTTCTAAAATCCGTTCCTTATCGATGATCTATGACACAGACTAGTTATTTGATAATTGTGCCCACATATAATAATTTCATTATGCCAAGTTTTCTTACTTTTGACTCGATGTGTGCCCTTTGGTTGTTTCAACATTGCGTTTGTCTTCTATCGGTCTTTTTCTCGGGCAAAGGATGACAGCAATTATAAGAATACTTTGCCAGTTGATTTTATGTTTGTTGACGATCCCGCATCCATGACATGATAAACATGGATGTAGCGTTGCTCGACATCCAGCATTGAACTCCGCTCAAACCGGTGCTAAGGTCCGTCTTGAACTGAGTATGAGATATGAGCATGGCTCATTGTTGAAGGCCTCATGGGGACTTCATGGGGACTTCAAGATGAAGAAAAACAATAAAAGCGTTGTTCCATTGCTTGTTTTTCCCACGTATTTGTGGAGATTTTGTCTCATTTGCTTTTACTCCATATCCCTTCATTGCTTATTTTAGACTGCAGCTTGTCTCTCCTGCAGTGTGGAGTCCGTAAAAAGATTCCCTGTGAGATGAGGTGTATGCTCTTTATACATTTTAGTTATGGTGTTCTTGTTCCTGAGAGAATTTCTCATATGGATGCACTATCATAATTTCACATTTTGGCATTTTATTTTTTGTATGTTTCAAAATTATTATTCTGACCACCTGATACATGTAATTGTGCCCATATCTAATAATTTCATTATGGCAAGTTTTCTTACTATTGACTCGATGAGTGCCCTGTGGTTGTTTAAACGTTGTGCTGTCTTCTATCGGTCTTTTTGTCGGGCAAAAGATGACAGCAATTGTAAGAATACTTTGCCAGCTGATTTTATGTTTGTTGACGATCCCGCATCCATGACATGGATGTAGCGTTGCTCGACATTTTGCAATGAATTCCGGTCAAACCGGTGTTGGGGCCGTCTTGAACTTACTATTAGGTATGAGCATAGCTCATTGTTGAAGGCCACATGTGGACTTCAAGATGAAGAATAGCAATAAAAGCGTTGTTCCATTGCTTGTTCTCCCACGTATTTGTGGAGATTTTGTCTCATTTGCTTTTACTCCATATCCCTTCATTGCATATATTAGGTAATTTTCACATTTAAACGTCCTTTATGACTCTCTGGTATTATGTAAATGGAAATGACATAAAATGACACGAAATGACATTACAGATAAGTGGTAATACATTTGTTAAATTTGAAACTTCTGTTTCCAGTTCATTTTGAATCAAACTTGAATTCTCCATAAACTGTTACATATCAAAGAAAAAAGTATTTAGTTCTTTCAGTAACCCCATAAAAATAACCTTTTCTGAACTGAGATTTTTATATTGCATCAAAGAAAGCATACACTCAAACGAAACCTTTTTCTGGAGAACATTTTTCTAGAATGTAGATCAAATATCTAATAAACAAATGAAAAAGGATATGGAGTAAATTTACATGGGACGAAATCCCTATAACTACGTGGTAAGATTAAGCAAATGGAACAACGCTTTGATTGTTGTTCTTCATCTTGAAGTCACCATGAGGCTTTCAACAAAGAGCAAACGCTCTTACCTCATAGCTAGTTCAAGACGGCCCCTAGCACCGGTTTAAGTGGAATTCACTTGCTGAATGTCGAACAACGCCACATCAATCCCCTTTTTATGCATATTTTTTGTATGGATGCGAGGTTGTCTACAAGCATTATATATTGGGCGAAGTACTCTGAAAGCTTTTTTCGTATTGTTCAATTCGATAGAACATTGAAGCAGCCATTAACAATCCCTCAACAACATCGTGATTTATATTCTGCACAAATAATATTGGCATGTCTTGTATTGTCTGTATAGTTTCTTTTTATTATATGTACTACAAAGCTGCATAGTTTTTATCTATACTATGAAATCGTTGTGACATCAAACGTATAATTTAGCCTTTTACAAAAGAGGACCTGTTGCAGTTTAGAATTCCAGTTAACAAAAAAAGTTAATAAAGTTTATTGATTTGTATTGGTAACAATTTGGATTTATAGCGACCGCTTAATGCACTATTTGTCTTTGAATCAAAACTTAAGCCCCTTAAAAGTTTGTAACTGTGGAGAAAATAATCATTTCCATTTGAAGCAATACAATGTTCGAAGCTTGTCAAATAACATTCGGCATTTTTCTCCTTTTATCCTGTCATCAAACATATTGATTTCTAAAATAAAGTAATGCAGACAAATTGAATATGTAACACAATACATCAGCCGCTCGAAACATACCATGAAGCAATGTACAAGATTATTTGTAACCCAAACCGATAATAGTGATTCATCAGACAGCAACAAAATAATGTTTTGATGTAATACGAGCATAGTACATATTTACATAATGGGTCATTGTTTATTAAGTCTTTCGAAACTATTTTCATTAGCGCATAACATTAAACCTGTGTGTGTCTTAAAAAATAAATCAATTGTTTTTAGCCGATCGAAAACGAAATCCCTCATTGTATATTTTCATTTGGAGATTCCTTTACCCCTACATGAACAAACAGAACACCGTGCTGGATAATTTTTCCTTAGGAAAACTACTTGACCAAGAATGATTCGATCACAATATTCCTGCTTAGCCAGAATAATCCATGTTCTGCTATGTAAGCAGTGTTGAGCCCTTAAGTGTAATCATTACCTTAAATGTAATCCGATTACACTTAAGGTTGAGGAACACCCTTAAATGTAATCGAGGTTACATTTACGGTTGCAGGACATCCCTTAATTGTAACCGATTACAATTAAGGGTGATAGTGTACATATGCCTACAGTACCTATCGTAAATGTAATCCCTCGGAATTAGTACAATTTGCCACCTTAATTTTTGTAGTAATATAAATTTCCTGTTCCCCAACTCCAATTGATTATTTATTGACAATTTTGTTCGCGTCTTCATATAGCTAAAATATTGCTAAGTAGACGTTCAACAATATCTAAATAAATCGAGAGGAAACCGAATAGTCAACCAAAACGGGTAGTCGATGGACATAGACACGAATGGACCCAGTAATAATAACAGACACAAGAAGCACAAGACATACATGTAAAACTTATAAAACAAGATGAAAATCACGGACTCCACAAAAAAACCGGGAGTGAACGCAGGTTCAACATCAACTCTTAAATGTAATACTTACCGTAAATGTATCAATAACAAATATAACTCTTTTTCACGATCCCGTTACCTGACGTAAATAACAAAGTCAAAGAGATAAAGAGCCAATGCAGGTAGACCACTACTTATAAAACTACGCCTCGAACGGTAAAGGGATTATAAAAAAACAATGCAGAGAAAAATATCCAGAGATTTGGAGCTCCTAGTATGTCGTATTGAAAGTCATTTTCCATACCTTGGCTACATGACGTCACGAGATTGTCGCGATATTATTGGGAAGCACATAAAAACAAGGTCATCAGTGAAATCCGGTTTGTGATCCGTTTTGGCAAGTTTCTGAGATATACAAATATATTAAGTTCATTGACGATACGTGGAAATAAAGAAATATTTGAATTCTAGTCTTATACGATTTGAATTTTGCGCCAATATTGATAGCGTCGGGGTAGACTCGATATTCCCGCAGCTTCGAATCTCTGGAATTTATTTCTCTGACAAAAATTGATTTAAACAGATTTGTTAAGATGTCGCATCGTCCACAATATTAAACAACAGTAGCATCAGACACGAAACTCTCTGCAGGATTTGGCAAGGAAGCATCAGGTATTTCCGTACAAATTCCAGTATCGATGAGAAACAGTCTGACCCCATAAATGAAAGTATTGCTACGGTCAACCAAGTGGCAAAAGTTTAACTCAACAGAAGTCAAAGTTTCACCCAAAGCTTACATTCTAAAACTGATCTGCGGTCGTTAAAAAGACACATTGTGTACAACTGTTACCTTTCCCGTTTGAAATGCATACACTGTGTAGTCTTTTAAAGGTAACAGAATGTAGGCGTGGGTTGTAAAACTTGACTTCGATTCATTGTAAGTTCTGTCGCTTGGTCGACCTTTGCAATATTTATTTTGTTGGTGTCTGATTGTTCTTAGAACGAAGGAGTACGTCGGGTAGAGTCGCATGCAGATAGTGATTTTGTGATTCGAGCTAACAAAAGACAACCCATCCTGGTCACCTTTCCTGTAAATGTTTATCCTGATTGTTTTTTTCTTTTTTTTTTTTCATTTCTCGTTCTTTTAGAGGGGAAGGAAGGGTCTGATCTTTTACGTGAAATTAATGACAAAATCCCGATTTTTCCAGTAAATAAATGACTTAATCCTGATACCGAAAAATAAAGATTCCTATTCCGTTTATCATGGGTATAGTAACGGGTTTATCCCGAATCAACCCGTTGAAAAAAAACAACTAATCACGGAGTCCCGAAAAAGATCCTTCCGTTCCTCATTTTTCGATTCCATTGCTTTTGTATGAAATTTAGAAACAATCCTGAGCATTTTTTCTCCGCCATTTTCGTTTCCTTGGTACTGATGGCTATTTGAAACAAATATGACATATTCTCTACATTTTTTCTTACAGCAGATAATATCTCATGTGTGTACTGAAGATACCTCGGTTTTCATAGGGGTTTACACTGCTAGTGCTTTAATTAGTTTTGTGTCGTTCTTGTTCATTTTTGTTTATTTGTTTTGTCTTTGTAATGCTGTCTCAATTCGTGTTGCTTTGAATTGCCGTGATTTTAAATTCTTCCTTTCCTCGTTCTTGCTTCGGTATTCGTTTACCGATGTATTTCTTTATCTCAAGATATGAAAAAGAAAGGAAATAGGGTAAATGTCAAGGAGACAACATCCCATATCCAGATTAAAACGACCCAAAACATAACATCTAGGGGTCACCATATGGTACTAAATATGTAATTTCTTAAACCTGAGGTTTAACTAACTCCATCATTGATTTGTCTTCAGCTTTATCTGATACTATTGATTATTCTGATGCCGTTTGGATTTCTGCATTTCAAGATTTTTTTAAATTATGGATTTCTTATGTTCGGGTTCTGGTGCTGCTGATGAGGAATGAAATGGCCATACAGCTCATTAAAATCATTGCAGTTGGATTTAACATATGTGTTATGATCTCATGTTCATTTACGCCATGTCCTTTCGTTAAATTAAATTTTATTCAACGAAAGGATATGGCGTAGATAGTAACTAAAAATATAGTGTCAAAAATTTTTATTTTAATATTTAAGGGTTACTATAAGAATAACTTAAAGAATAACATCATAAAGAGTCAAAATGCAAAACACGTAATTCAAGTTATTAAATTTTGACACTATATTTTTAGTTACTATCAAACAGCGTTGGCCACATTTCGTTCATATTCGATTACTTTCAACTGCAAGAAAACAATTGAAATTTTCCTGACTCCTAATAGAAATTTTCTTTTTTTCTTTCTGTAAAGACATGCCACTACAAATATTATAAGTATCACTTTATTTTTCTTCTCAATGTAAATCAAAAAGGATTAAACATAAATATTTTGTTTGAAATTGTAAAATTACCAATCAAACAACTAAATACCGAACTTACGATACATTTGATATCTGAATATGGCCATTTTGACAACTAATGTCTCCTCAGTGCAGATAAAATCTAATCATTTTGAAGAACATTAATGTTTAAGATGTTTAAAAACTGGGAATGAGCAAATAGCCAATAAAATCTAAATGAAAAACCAAAATTAACCAAAGACTAAGCTTGGGTGCCTATTGTTAACAACGAACAAAATACCGATGTTACTGAGAATTTAGCTTACTTTTCCACCATTTCGACAACTTACGTCACTTCAGAGCAGATCAAATCAATTCATTTGGAAATCCATAACTCGAATATGTTTAAAAGCTGATAGAAAGCAAATTGCTACTAGGGTTAAAATTGAAAAGCCAAATCAGCTTAGAAAAGACATATGCAAGAGGAAGATACTAATTATTTTTTTTAGTTGAGATTTTGCAAGTTTCCAAATAAAATCGGTTTTCAGGTCAGCACCGAATTACTAGCTACTGGGTAAGAGAATACCAGTCCGCCAGCAGACATAACTTCCCAGTTGTAACAAATTATAAAACACCGAGGTTTCTGCGAACTTAGCTTCCAAATATTCGTATTTCAACAACTTGTGTAATTTCAAGAGCATATCAAACCCATGCAATAGAATAACGCTTTTATTATGTCTTTTATATGCATATGCATGGATGAGACACATACTGTTTTCACTTCGGATGTCCGTCACAAATTCGGTTTCGCTCGTTTGAAGAAACTTAGGACTTGATTTTAGTGTATAAAATTTGCTCTTATTTAAATGTTACTTGATATGTTATTGTTCCAAGTGCAAAATTATTTAATATTAGCGTATTTGAAAGTAAGCATGAATAATAATAGTAAATTTTGATAGTTTGACTTGAAATACATGGGTGTTCTGTACAGCATAGGCTGAGAATTTAACTCTGTTTTGATCAGTATTAAACACATCTTGTAAAAAACTGAGTCGTTCAATTCTCACCAAAAACTTTGAATAGAAAGAAAAATAGCATATGCAACATATATCAATATTATAAAATATTCTACCGTTCCAATTTTTCCATATTGAGAATAAAGGGACATAAAATTCAATAAAATTGCCGAATCTATACTTAAAATTATCTCCCTTGCAAGAAATCTGACTTTAACATGTTTTCAATATTTTTAGATATCATCGCAAAAACTGTTATAATGAACTTGATGGTGGGCGATTATCTTCATGACGAATTTTTATCATACCTATTGTAATGATTCTATTTATTCATTTAAGTACCAGGAAAGGGAAAAACAGAGTTATTTCCCCATATCCCAGGTCTACCCCTTAAGTCCGTGAATTTTGCATTTAGTTATTTATATTTGAGCCGAGCATGCGCAACGATGATAATTTATAAAGTAAAAATAAAAAGTAAATTCTTGGTCAATCAGTAAACAGTCAATTATTATACGTTTGATAATTATAGATTATAACATGGCATTTTTCACATCACACCCTTTATCAGCCCAAGGTCATAATATCAGCCCGAGAGCCGTCAGGGCTGATGAAGGATGTGATATGAAAAATGACATGTTATGATATTTTTATCATATACTTCAACTATAAAAGAAATTTTTAGCTGAAAAATATATTTAAGAAATAATTCATGGGCGCCGGTAGTTTGTTGGAGATTTACATATGGGTGGCCATTATTTTCGTTAATATTTTACCCAGAGCGTAGCGTAGCGGAGCGAGGGGTAAAATAAACGAAAATAATGGACACCCATATGTAAATCGACTACAATCCATCGGCGAACATGAATTATTTCGATTCTGATATGACATTTAATAATCTGGATGGACCTATAGTGTACACGGTTATGACAGCCATTAAATAAGATTTACTGACGTTTTTGTGCACAAAGCATATTATGACGTCGTCTATTCCAGCGTAAATACTGTTGTGACGTCGCTCATACTATTATTGGAGATTTTCATATGGTTAGTCGTCATGGTTTCCATTGTTCGCATATTAGAATCATACTTATAAAATGCAGTTTTAGTGTATTGTTATTATACTTTACAAATGTTTTTGATATAACGATATCGTGTGTAATGTTAATCTTTTTTACGGAAATACACGAACTTGCGTGTGATAAAGCTTCCGAGTTGTGACGGAAAGGTATGCGATAATTACCGGAAGTAGTTGATAACAATGTCATATCAGCCAGCTTCGTTAATTCTTTATTGAAATCATCTGGTTTTATCTAGGGGTAGAATTTTAATCATATTTCAATTAAGTATATGATAAATAGAGATTATTATATGGCATTATTCATATTATATCTCATATCATCCCGAGACATCCATATTAGCCCGAGGTCCGAAGGCTAATATGGGTCGAGGGATGATATGGGGTATGATATGAAAAATGCCATATCATAAACTATTTATCATATACTTCAACAATTGACTAACTTTATACTCTTCTTTATTTCATATAATCTGAAATCATGAATAACAAAATTATTCATCTGTAAAATGTCATTGCCGTTTTAAATGGAATTTGTATCAAAAAGAACAAGTTGGTTTCATTTTTGGACATCATATCTAAATTTACAGTAAGGCCACACCAAATTAATTAGTAGTTCTTCGAGATTTTGGCCAAAAAAATTGGAGCGAGCGAGCAAATTTTTTTTTTTAATTTTAAATTTTTCGCCTCAAATATTCTTGAATTTAAGAGTGAGCGAAATATTTTTTTTTTTTATTTTTTCTTGTCCGGTGTTTCAATAATGTTTCAAATATGCGTATTTGAACCTGCATAACAGCTTACATTCAACCTCCATGTTGTATGTTTATGTTTAACTTTACTTTGTGGTAGTTAGTCAAATTGATAGACTTTAAGACTTTTAGTAATAGTTTCGTTTCCCTATACTCTCTATACTCATGTAGTCAAAATATAGTAGCTTGGATTTTAGTAGACGAATAAAACATATATATCATCTGATGAATTGCGCATTACTTCAAATCTACTACAGTTTCGTCTACTAAAATCAACATGTACAAATACCTCAGACCAGAACGGTTAGATGCCAATCCTGATTCAGCTACGGCAGCGAAAGAATGGTTTCACTGGAAACGAACTTTTACAAACTTTTTAAACTCTGCGGGGGATGATAATCCACCAGACAAACTCAATATGTTGATCAATTTTGTGTCTCCGCGTGTGTATGAATATATCAGTGAGTGTAACAATTACGATAATGCTATGACACTGTTGGAAGCTGTGTACGTTCGACCAAAGAACGAAGTATTAGCAAGACATTTGTTAATTACACGTAGACAGCAATCTGGTGAGACTCTAGATCAATTTCTACAAGAATTAAAAGTATTGGCAAAAGATTGTAATTTTCAACAAGTATCAGCCGAAAAATACAAAGAGGAGTACGTCAGGGATGCCTTTATAAATGGTTTAAGTTCACAAATAGTTCGACAGCGGTTATTAGAAAATAAAACTCTCGATCTCAAGACAATGTTCGATCAGGCACGCACATTAGAGCTTGCTCAGCGTAGTAAAGAGGTGTATGTTCAGCCCTACCCCGTAACAGCCGCAATTGGACAAAAATCCGAAGAATCAGTCGTGTCAGTTTCAAATATTAATGATTCAACAAATCAACAGTTAGTTACAGAAGACGACAAAAGTACATTGGCTGCCGCACAACGACCCGGAGGTAAACAAAAGTGTTTCTTTTGTGGGAACAATTCTCATGCAAGACGTTTTTGTCCGGCCAAGGACTCTACTTGTCATAATTGTGGTAAGAAAGGACATTTTTCAAAGGTGTGCAGATCAAATGCTACAAACACAGGGACATCGGCCTCTTGTACCCCTATATTAGCTACTGTAACTGCTGCATCTCCACAATGTCTCAAGAAAGCCGTTATAAACGTAAGTGTAAATAATCGCCCGTGTAAGGCTTTGGTAGATACTGGTAGTTCCGAAAGTTTTATTGACAGACAATTTGCTCAATCAATATCAGTAACATTAAATGATGCTAGTGGAAGTGTGTCAATGGCATCCAGTGCTCTAAGCAGTCCTTTAGTAGGAACTTGTAAAATTAACTTGGACATTGACGGACATTTCTATCAGAATATGCAATTATCTGTGCTTGAAAAACTCTGTTGTGATGTAATATTAGGACAGGACTTCATGAAGAAACATGAAAGTATCAAAATAAATTTTGGGGGAAGCAGACCAGCCGTAGAAATAAATGACTCAAATGCCGTCTGTAGTCTGGCTGCTTTGACTGTTGACCCACCGGAATTGTTCGCAAATTTAATAAGTGAATGTCGCCCTATTGCAACAAAATCACGAAAGTACAGTACCGATGATAGAGCGTTTATAGAAAAAGAGACATCTAGATTGCTCGCCGAGGGCATCATTGAGCCTAGTTCGTCACCATGGAGAGCTCAAGTTTTAGTTACATCAAATGAAAGGCACGAGAAAAGACTAGTGATAGACTATTCTCAAACTATTAACAGGTATACAGAACTTGATGCATATCCGTTTCCGAACATAAATCAGATGGTTTCAGATATCGCCAAATACAAAGTATACAGTACGCATGATTTACGTAGCGCCTATCATCAAATCCCGTTAAGAGAGCATGAGAAAAAGTATACTGCCTTTGAAGCAAATGGTCGCTTGTTTCAATTTCGACGAGTCCCGTTCGGTGTTACAAATGGAGTTGCTTCTTTTCAAAGGGTCATGGACCGTCTAGTTGCTGAAAACAAATTAAAAGCTGTATTTGTGTACATCGATAATATCACAATTGGAGGAATGGACCAGGCTGAACATGATGAAAATTTACGAAAATTTCTTGATGTTGCCGACAAACATCAGCTGACATTTAACGAGGACAAATGTGTGTATTCGGTTGAATCCGTCAACCTTCTTGGATATTCCATTAGTCAAGGAGTTTTGCGACCAGATCCTGATCGCATGAAGCCTCTTAGGGAACTGCCTGTTCCCTGTAGTAGTAAATCGGTTAAAAGAGCCGTTGGAATGTTTTCTTACTATAGTCAATGGATTCCAAGATTTTCAGACAAAATCAAACCTTTAGCTAGTGCTGCATCGTTTCCGTTAGATATTACTGCGGAGAAAGCATTTAACGATCTGAAATCTGACCTAGAAAACGCAAGTATAAGTGCAATTGATGAAGCTATTCCCTTTGTGGTAGAAACCGATGCTTCAGATTCGGCAGTAGCCGGAAGTCTCAATCAAGGCGGAAGACCTGTTGCTTTCTTTTCAAGAACTTTGAACGCTCACGAATTAGGACATTCACCCGTAGAAAAGGAAGCATGTGCTATAGTAGAATCAGTAAGGAAGTGGAGACATTTACTTAGCGGAAAACACTTTACCCTCATCACTGATCAAGAAGCAGTGTCTTATATGTTTGACTCGAAAAAGCATGGAAAGGTGAAAAATGACAAAATTATTCGCTGGAGAACTGAACTGAGCTGCTATAGTTACGATATAAAATACCGACCTGGTCGAAACAATGCCTCAGCTGACTGCTTCTCTAGGGCATACTGCTCATCTATCAGTGCAGATGCTCTTTCTGAGTTACACAATGCTCTATGCCATCCAGGTGTCAATCGCCTTCTTCATTTTGTCCGTACAAAGAACTTACCTTACTCTGTTGATGATGTCAAGAGAATAACTAGGCAATGTCCGATTTGTGCAAAAGTGAAACCCCAGTATGCCAAACCGAATGCATCGCCTCTTGTTAAAGCTACTCGGTCTTTTGAACGTTTAAGCATTGATTTTAAAGGGCCGCTGCCGTCTGTGAGTACAAAGAAGTATATTCTCACCATTGTGGATGAATATTCAAGATTCCCGTTTGCATTTCCATGCTCTGATATGACAAGTTCTACAGTTATTCAGTGTTTACGACAATTATTTGCTCTATTTGGCATGCCGGCTTATATTCACTCTGACCGTGGCCAATCTTTCATGAGCGCAGAACTCAAAACATTTCTTCAATCGCATGGTGTAGCTACTAGCAGAACAACACCGTATAGCCCACAGAGTAATGGGCAATGTGAACGTTATAATGGTATAATCTGGAAAACTGTAACTTTAGCATTAGAATCTATGGGACTAAATGAGAGTCAGTGGGAAATTGTGTTGCCCGATGCACTGCACTCTATTCGAAGTTTGTTATGTACTTCAACTAACTGTACTCCGCATGAAAGGTTTTTCAACTTTACAAGACGATCATCCTCTGGGCAATCTATCCCTTCTTGGCTAGCACATCCTGGTGTTGTCTTGATGAAAAAACATGTGAGGGCAAATAAATATGAACCTCTCGTAGAGGAAGTAGATCTATTAGAGGCAAATCCTTCTTATGCTCATGTTAGATTGCCCGATGGACGAGAAACTACCGTATCTACTCGACATTTAGCTCCACCAGGACAAACTGACAATGACAATTTTATTGATTCAGTTGCCAACGAAAACACAACAGAAATTAGTGAATGTATTAATAACGATACTGAAGGCACACCACTTGCAGTTGACAGCAATCCGATTGAATCGCCTCCATGCATTCGGCGTTCTACACGTGAAATTAAGAAACCAAGTAGATATGGGTTTGACGATTAAGCAATTTAATGTCTGCATTGACTTGGGTGTTAAATGTATTAGGTGACTTTTTAGTGGGGGAGAATGTTGTATGTTTATGTTTAACTTTACTTTGTGGTAGTTAGTCAAATTAATAGACTTTAAGACTTTTAGTAATAGTTTCGTTTCCCTATACTCTCTATACTCATGTAGTCAAAATATAGTAGCTTGGATTTTAGTAGACGAATAAAACATATATATCATCTGATGAATTGCGCATTACTTCAAATCTACTACACTCCAGACTTAAAAGGGCATTTGTGATAAATCAACAACAACTTTTTCACATTCTGACCTTCTGTTACATGATATCTATAGCCACAACTACATGTACATGTTGTTCAGCACTACACTTTTCAGTATTCATATTGATCACTAACTAGTCTACCAAAGAATTGTGTAAATTTCATGTAAATAATCACTAGAGATCATTTAAGATGTACTTAACTAGAAACTTGTGCAAAAAAAAGACAAGCAGATTCAAAAATGATAATAGCTTGCAGAGTTGGTCAATATCTGGCAGTGATTATCTTAAACAGGTGCTAGAACTTGATAATTCTTATGATGTCTTAGAAATATTCCACTATTTATGTTTTAAAAACCTAAATGTATAACCTCCATACAAAGAACAACAATGATTAAGATGCATGCAAGAAAGTTTTGTCTTATGTAGTAAGTAAAATTATTTAGGTAAATTTAAAAAGCTTTTTTGTCAGTAGTATATACTGACATGACTGATGTCATCATGAGTATGCAATTTTAAAATTAGATTCATGGCTTGTTCTAGTGAATACGACTCATCCCAAATTCATATTGATACTGTTTCACTTATTGAACAGACAAGAAGAGTTAACCAGTTAAGTTCATCTTACTAGGCTTTCCAACATTTGGCTGTTTGTTTGTTCATTGTTTTAAAACTCTGTAATAATCTTTACATCAGATTGTAAAGTTAACACTGAATTCTGTACACTATGAAAAAGAAAGGAAATGGGTTAAATGTCAAGGAGACAACATCCCATATCCAGGTTAAAACGACCCAAAACAAAGCATCTAGGGGTCACCGTACGGTCTTCAACACAGTGAGGAACCTCACACCACTAGTCCTACAACAACTTTTGTCTGTCGTGTTTATCAATGTCCAAATATTAAAAGTTGCACAACAAACGAAGGCTTATGTTTAGGAATAATCTGTACACACTGATATTTATTTACGCAAGTCATACACAACAAAATTGTAATACAATGTAGGTGCACAACACGAAATTCAACGAATGTTGAAAACAATGGAAATGTCAAAACGTAACCAAGCCGTTACAAGATTTTAAATACCACTCAAGTATTTGCGGAGAGAATTAGACAGGACGGCTTGAATAATTCAAGTTTGACGCCTCACGACTATTCATAAAAGGCAGTTGACTGTTTTTACTTCGTTCCCACATCATTTTCTTGCGGCCATGTCATCTGAATCAGAATAACGCTTAAATACAATGTATTTTCCCTTATATCAAGCGCATAAATGACACAGATTCGATTTTTATAATTTCCGAATCAAATTCGTGAAAACTTTTTGTTGATTTCAACGTGCGGGATTTTTATTTTTATTTTTTTTATTTTGATTTTGGAAAATAAGGTGCGGGAAAATAATTTTTATTTTTAAATTTTGATTTTGCTAATTAAGGAGCGGGATTTCCAAAGAACTACTAATTAATTTGGTGTGGCCTAACTGCGGCATTTTGTATTAAGTACGTTAAACAAATTCAATGTAGACCACTCGCTATTTACTTAAATCAAATTATGAGTATTGCAGGGCCGCAGCAGGGGAAAACTAACTTTTTTCTTTCGTTTGTGTTTTACATTTCAACTGATAGTTCCCTCTTGCAAGGTGTTTCTCATTCAGCAGACAGGGTATTTTCCAACGGAAAATAAATGCAGGTAATGGGAATGTATCTCACACCATTAAATTTAAGCACATTTGTACGGAAAAATGTATAAAATTGCCTTGCAATTATATTCACACAAGATCAAACAAATAAGATTGTTGTTTTGTCAAAGTTTATACATGTGTGTGATAAACACTTACATTTATTGTCAATGCTTATATTTGGTAAATGGTCCTCGAAGAGCTGTAGATTGATTCAAGGTGAACTTCTTGCTTAATCTTTGCTAACACTGGTATTTTTCTTCACAAAACGACAAAAGTGTTTTCATAGCAACGCGGGTCATTAACTGGAACAACTACATAATAGTAAGAAACTTGTGACGGATGTACACCAAAAATCCGCAAAAATGTTGCTTGTTCTCAGTTTATAAATAAACTGAATTTTAACTTGAGTCAGTAAAATTACACTGAAATAAGTGAATCTTTGTTGATTTCATGAAATTGAAAACCATAAGTAGCCATTTTGAAAAATCCAATTTTTATTCCATGTAATACAGATTTCATATTACACGCCCGTGTAATACGGATTTCATATTGCACCCCCCTGAAGATATGACTGGCTTAATTCTTTCTTAATGACACATGCAAAAAGACACATATCTTGAGTGAGTATATGATAAATAATGGTAATGACATTAATTTATCTCTGAGTACGTTTGTTATTATTTATTTGAGAAATAGTACTACATCTTGTCAAAATTATCTGTATTGCTGTTATGAAGCTGTAATTATTCCTTCCTATATAGTACAAAGGATAAGACAATGACAAAACAAATTCATTGTTGGTAAAGTATCAGTATAAAACAGGGGACAACACACTTTGTCATTATTTATATCATGAGATTCATTGATGTGAGACTGTCATTTGTTTAAAAAGAAAACTCTTGACCATAAATATCGCAAAAAAGATAATGAGAAAGCGTTGTGTGGAAATAGGAAGCGCTGTATGATGACATTTGTTAGGTTTTTATTGTAGAGATCTGCAACTGTTTTAGATGAAAGATAAAAATATTTTAAAAATACTTCTATCGTAAATGTGATTTTATTTATTAGTCTCGTGTAGTATTTCTGTCGACAGATAATTTCTTCAATTTTTAAAAAAAAAATTATTATATCACTTATTATTTATAGCTTTACTCTTAACAAATTTTGCCAAGACTGTCACACGTGACTGTGAACAAAAAGTTGTGTCCAAATATCATTTTCCTCTTCTTCAGTTCTCTAGATTATACATGAGTTATCATAAAAATGTTAGTGAGTGAATCTAAGGAACAGTAAAAAGGTATTCCGAGTTAAAGAACAGCTTACTGTCGACTACCCAGGAGTATTTGCTTATAAATAAGGTCTCAACAGTATAATTTCAATCAGTTCATTTGTGTGGTCATGTCAATTTAAAAAAAATCAATAAAACAAATTAATTTCAACAACGACAATGCCTTTTCTAACTGTAGTGTTCTTTAAATTTTTTAGTCCTTATTAATCCATTAGGTTTTCATCGATGAATGCGACGGCCTTCGAATACAGGGGGTTCAGGTGGATTTTCAGGAAAAAATAATTCCAGACGAGTTTTTGCCTGGTTTAGTCAATTTTTGCCTGAATTCTTCAAGATCATAAAAAAAATCAGAAAAGATGGAGGGGAGGCATAATCCACGGGCCTCTGATTACAGTCGCAAATGATTTGTACATATTAAATTTGGGGGAATAAAATATTAATTTCCGTGCATGATAGAGATATGAAGATTTCTTTATTCTCGGGGAATCATATTTACTTCAGGCGATGCTTTCTGGAAATATTATTCGACAGGGTAAACAAATCTTCATATCTCTCACATGGATAGGATATAAATGTATAATGTATATGTAATACATCTCGAGATTTAAATTTTAACATGAAACACATGCGGCACATACTTCCCGAAATATGGGTTTAAATTCCATTCTACATTTGAATTTTAATTGAAGTTATCAGACATTTTTGATAACACTTAAATGATGTAAAGAAAGAGAAGTTGCACACTGACGTGTTACTGTAAATAACATATTCAATAAGGTCAATATTTCATTCATAAAATTTTACTATTTTGTAGTTTTCATCGGTAATTTGTATGAATTTCCTTTGATCTCCAGAGACTTATAATTTCAGTATCACCGTTCTGGACATTATCACAAAATTATTGGGTCACTGTGAAGGCGTCAAGTGCGGGAGGGGCGTCAAGTTGGTTACTTATTCCTTATTCCTTATTCGTTACTTATTCCTTATTCCTTATTCGTTACTTATTCCTTATTCGTTACTTATTCCTTATTCACATTCTTTTATTTATTTTCGATATCATGGATATAGCGTTATTATTATTGCGTTATTATTTATAGAACGCGGAAGTAAATTGAATTTACAAATCCTCTGCATTTCAAGTAAACAAAGCAGATGTTAACTGTCATATATACCATTGAAAAATTGCTCTAAATAGTGTAAGGGTAGAAAACGAATATGTAACAATTAAGGTGAAGGGTATAAACATGTAAACAAGTTGGATTCACAAGTTATCAGGCGCGGATTCATAGGTGGGTTCACCCGCGTACGCCCCCCCCCCAAAAAAGGAGGGGTAGACAGGTATGAACATGCAAACAGGGTTGATTTACACTTATAGCACAGCTCTAGCACTATCCGCAAGAAAAAATGCATTCCCGAGTTGTAACGGGTCGAGAACTAATAAATAGCGAATAAGGAACGAATAAGTAACAGCGTTCCAGGAGAGAGTGGAGACGGATATAAACATGCAAACAGGGTGGATTCACATTTAAAAGCACGCCTCTACCACTAAATACCAGAAAAAATGCATTCCCTAGCTGTAACGGG
>MJUU01047672.1:5042-19264 GCA_002080025.1 Modiolus philippinarum | reverse complement strand
TTAAAAGGTCTGATGCTTCTTTATTTTTAGCCATTTTACTTCATATAATTCATATACTAGTAGTTCATTTACACATTTACACATATACCCACTCGTATAGAGCCTCAGTAGTTCGATCGATAGTTTAGTAGTGATCAGTCGAATACACCTGACTAAGGTAAACTAGGTCGACAGGTAAACAAAGCGTTCTGAAACTCTCTGGGTTTAACATAACAAGTCCAAGTATCAAGTATACAAGACAGCTGTTTCTCAAAACTGAAGTATGTAAAAAGATAGAAACAACAGGCGGAGGATTCCTCATCTCAACGCAAAATACTTAATACTAGCTGTTTTCTGAAATAATCTCCGGATAAAATAAAACAAAAGACTTATCTTGGTATTGCAACAAAGCGTACCTCCATGGTACATTCGTAACCTCTCTCTTCTATTCGATGTGTAATATAAGGGTGGTTACTATTTGGTAATTTATTAGAGAGATTTGTTGACAGTTTCCTATTTATACAAAGTTGATTCCTGAAAGAAACCTCAGAAAGAATGTTAGGAGATAAAAATTCGATTGTGTTTGAAAATTTATTCTGGAGAAACGCTACAAAGGGCAGATATAAAAATTTGCACATGGATTAATTTGGATATTGGCAATCCATATACAAATTTTGGTCAAAATCTAAAGATGGCCTTTTCGGGGATCCACTTTGAAAGACAGACACCAACTTGATCTTTTATGCCGATTTGTGCATCGTATATGCATCTATGCGTTTATCTGCGGCAATCTACGTTGTTTTCATATAAATTCAAAATAAAGGACTGAAAACTTTTATAATTATGCATCTATGGTAAACAATCCAAAAAGTAATATTTCTACCTCACTTAAACGAGAGCTCAATTTCCATTGTTCTATTTCCAGCACTTCCCCGCCTGGTCATTTGTGTTCTCAATATAATATTCCCCATTGTTAACTTATTCGCTTCAGTGATTGAGTCAACTGGGTGTAAATTTTCTGGTCAGGCAGATGAATTGACCTTTTCTTTTCAATAAAAGTAATGTAGGTTAGATACCATAAGCATGTCGCAAAAAGACAAGAATATATGTTAATCGTCTAAGAAGACCAACAAAACTGAAGGCTGGATAAGTATATGCTTCTACGTGCCATTATTTATAAATAATTAAATATTTATCTGTTGGAAGAGACAGAGTGTCGGTAGTGAATAACATAATACCGAAGTTGCTGTTAATTTGGATTCTGCATATGCGCATTTCGACAACTTATGTCTCTTCAGTGCAGATAAAACCAAAATATTGGAAATCCATATACCGAAATCTGTGTAAAGACTGATAGAAAACAAATTACCAATAAGATCTAAATAGAAAAGCCAAAATAAGCTAAGGACAGAGCTATTGCAAGAGGGAGATACTCCTTAGTTTTGAACAAAATTTTGTTCTAATTTAGATATTGCAAGTTTCAAAATAAAATCGGTTTTCGGGCCAGCACTGAAGTACTGGCTACTGGGCTGGTGAATACCCTCGGGGACTAACAGTCCACCAGCAGTGGCATCGACCCAGTGGTAATAAATAACATAATACCGAAGTTGCTGTTAATTTTGATTCTGCATATGGGCATTTCGACAACTTATGTCTCTTCAGTGCAGATAAAATCAAAATATTGGAACATTCCACCAGCAGTGGCATCGACCCAGAGGTAGTAAATAACATAATACCAAAGTTGCTGTTAATTTGGATATGATCAACATATAAATCTTTTTCTCTCTCTACTGGTACCCTGTTTGTCCCTTACCACAGACGAATACATAAATGCACAAGTATACTTTTGATATTTCCGGTTCTTTATCAAAATACAATAAAAAGTAAAAATACAGCCAGGGAAAACTTCTTATAAAGACTAAACTACAAAAAATATTAACAAAACAAAAGTATTGAGAGCTACATCTTGGACTCTGTTGAAAACAGATGTAAACGAGAAGGGAAAAAGAATGTTGTCAGTGTCTGTACATCGAACCCACAAACAATTATAACTTATAGCTATGATTGATTGATTTGTCAGTTAGAGTTTGACACCTAGTTAATAATATTTCAACTACACCAGGATAAGGACAAATTAATTAATCATAAAAAAATATATGAGTAAAAGAAGATTGAAACAAGGTGGAAGTGATAACTGGGGCAATGAGTACTGAGTACTGAGGGGGAGAAATGGGTACGGTCGGGAAATAAGAATAATAATAAAAAAACAAGTAAAAGGTGACAGTGATGAAGTATTAAACTATTTAAACAATGAAAAAAAAAAACAAAAACAAAAAACAAACAATATTTACATTAAAAAAAGAAGACCTCGTTAAGAATTAATCACAAATTCAAAATGGCGGGACCTTATCTAAGGTCTCTGAAAGGTACTTTTTCTTTAAAGAATGTCAAATATTTTTCCAGAGAAAATAATGTTTTAAATTTTATTCTCTTATTATCAACCTATCTCCCTTACGTAATCGCTGTGTCCCTTTAAAATCACCACTAAATTTACAGCTCTAGCCTTTAAAATCATTTTTTTTTTCAATGAAAATATTGTAAAAAAAATTTCTTTGAATTTAATTCTTTAAAATTCGAAAAGCATGGAACATAATTGAACCACACACACACACACACACACACACACAATGCAGATGTTGACCGTGCAAACATCTGAATTTCTTTTACATCTTTTTTTTCTTTTCTTTTTTTTTAAACAATATTTTTATTAGTAAAACCAGTGACATAAGCAAATACATAATACAGAATAAGGATTGGAAAACAAGTGACACAGCACTTATATAAATTCCGCTTCTTCGAAAGACGAAATATAAACATTAAACGCAAGATGAATAGAACAATGGAAGCACAATTTGATTCATACCCATAAACAATATAAAGTATTAATGAAGTAAGGGTGACACAGTAACAAATATACATACTTGAGCAACAGTTAATACGTTTGGATTTGAGAAAATAAAACCCATAATGAGTTTAATCTTAGTTTTTCTAGTATATATATATAGACGATCTTAGAAAAATTGAAGAGCAGAATTATAAACATTTAAAATTTCCTCTCCAGATTTTTGTATTTTTTTATTTTAAAAAACGAATCAACTGAATAATTAATGTGGGTGACACAAATGTAAGCACACAAAATACAGATAACTAACCTGGATACATAATATATGAGAACATTAAAATTTCGAACCAAACACCACTAAATAAACCTTTTGGTTTGTAAAATATAAATTTGCACTGTCTTAAAGTTTTCAGCGTTTTCTAGAACATCTTGCATCATTTTCATTAAAAAATACACAAATGGCAAGGAAGTGAAAATCTGCATCACACTTAAAGGAAAACAAAATAGTCGTCAAATTTAAGTATAGTTACCTAAAAAAATAAAACAACACAACACAAAAAAAAAGAAACAAAAAAAAAAAACAAAAACAAAAAAAATTCAGCTATTCAAAGTCTATTCGATAAATGATATATCAAAACAATATATTAGTTGTGGAATTAAACAAAATATTAACAAAATCTATAATAAACTTTCAAAGTTATCCATCATAGACCATCATAAAATCATTTTTTCAATGTTTTATTCTTATGTAAAAGGCTTGAATACAAACAATACACAAGTTGCATCATAAATGGTAAATTTCGTTAGCTGTACACGTGTTTCAGGGAGCAGTTTTTTTTGCTTTCATTTTCACCTTCAAATGATTGGTTGTACCGAAATTTAGTTTCAAATTTGATAACTAATACATATTTGGGTTTACCACAGACAATTTAAGAAATTTCAATAAAAAGTAACTAATACAATCAGGTCACTTGACATGTAAATGTTTAAGTGCATCTCACTAAAATATTTTAGCTGTTTATATATTTACATTTTTATTACCCCGTGAAACGAAGTTTCGGGGGGCATATAGTTTTTGGTCTGTCTGTTTGTTTGTCTGTTTGTCCACAAAAAAACTTTAACATTGGGTATATCTTTTGAATGGTAAATGATAGGGCTGTCATATTTTGCATGTGTATTCCTTGTGGCAAGACCTTTCAAACGATACCAAAATTTTGGACCTCGTGACCTTGACCTTGACATGTGATAGACTTTTTGAAAAAAATAATAAACTTTAACATTGGGAATATCTTTTGAATGGTAAGTGATATGGCTTTCATATTTTGCATGTGCATTCCCTGTGGCAAGACCTTTTAATTGGTACCACAATAGTTGACCTTGTGACCTTGACCTTGGCCTGTGAACAACTGCATAAAAACTTTAACATTGAGCATATCTTTTGAATGGTAAGTGATAGTTCTTTCATACTTTGCATGTGTATTCCTTGTGGAGAGACCTTTCATTTGGTACCAGAATATTTAACCTTGTGACCTTGACCTTGGCATATGACTGTCCGGTAAAATTTCACCAAAAAATGAAATTATATTTTGTTTTATTTTATATGTATATAGAAATTAAACTCATTTATGATGAAATGTTTCTTGATATCTATAGATTTTTTTTTTGTAAAAAAGATTTTCTAAATCATTCAGCATATTTTCTTCATTTATTCACTTTCGTTTTACATGTATTTATATATGTATTAGCTAGGCTATGGAATAGCCTAGCTACATAGATAGTTCTTTGGGGAAAGTGAGGAGTACGCTTGCGCAGTGAGGAGAACGCATGCACAGAAGACTATTGACCAATAGGAATTTCAGATTCTCGAACATCAAAATGGCGTCCAGTTTCGTCCTGATAAAACGGGGCGGGGTTTAATTTTTCTGTTTCCTTGTGGAAGTTGAAAAGTATTATAAACATTTACTATAGGTGGTACTGGGAACAGGTTTGTAGAGGATGATGGGATTGGTATTGCAATATCGCTTAGCCAGATTTATAAATATAGATATGATAAAAAGAATAAGAACAGTAATGTATAAATTTAAAACCTGAAGTTAATAAATAAAGATGAGGTATTGCGCAATAATCAATAATATACGAATACTATAGACTTTTCAATTGTGCGTGATTGTAGTTTGTGGAGATACTTAGGCCCGGGTACTCAGGCAATGGAGAACGAAAGGTGGAAAGAGATAGAATTGCGTTTTTTGCCGAAGAATAAAGAGCTACCCTAGGAGAACGCAAAAACAAAGAAAAAAAAGCACGAAACTACTTTGAGTTGCTGTTGGCAAAAAATTAGATGTTTGATCGAATCGATGACTGATTTATCACATGTGCAGACCAATAGAAGAAATTACAAAGAAGTACCGAGAAAAGCTTACTTCAAGTATTGGTTTGAGTATACAAATACATCATGAGCCATCACACCCTTGTCAATCAAACACGCAATTTTCTATCCAAGGCTATTCCATAGCCTAGCGTATCGTTTTTATTTCATAAAAACTATTATCCGATTTAGATCATCCACTTATGTTTATAAAGTCCCCTCGTGTTTTCTAGTTATATATATCAAGGATGAGGGATGTTACTAAAAATATATATTATTTTATTTCTTCTCTTCTATGTATTCCTCCACTTTTGGGGAACCAGTATTGATGATCCCTGGTGTAATCAAAATACTGATAACACTGATAAACAGAACACAATGAGTTGGCTATAAATGTTCCAAAAAAGGGGGGGGTGAAAATTGTTTTCTTGATAATGCTTGGATAATGATTGGAAGGGTTCATTTGGGTGACTTCTGTGTTTGCATCCAATTGCAATCATCATTTGATGTGATTAAACTTTTCTGTTAATACCAGAATTTATTTCTACAAATTATTTTGTCAGAAGGACATTCATTGTTCAAAGTTGCTAAATGTTTCTTCTTTACTTCTACCCGGGGGCATAAGTGTTTCACAAAACACATAAAACACATCTTGTTTATTTTGTTTTAATATGTTGATTTTCGATGCTGGCATGAAAAACCGATTTTTATTTGGAAACTTGCAATAATTAAATGTAACAAAATTCTGTTCAAAACTAAGGAGTATCTCCCTCTCGCATAGCTCTGTCCTCAGCTGATTTTGGGTCCTATAATCAAGTTGCTCTCTATCAGCTTTTACACATATTATGGAATATAGATTTCCAAATGTTTTGATTTGATTTGCACTATAGAGACATAAGTTGTCGAAAGGTGCAGAAACAATTAACAGTACTTCGGTGTTTTGTTATTTACAACTTTGAATAAGCGTGCATTGTTTGAATATTAAGACACTGTTTATCCAAACATTTGTATCGGGTCAACGGAAATTCATTACCATGTGTTCTTTATGTTTAAAACATATTTAAAATAAAGGCTTAGAAGTACCTTGAATAAATTATCTCCCTCGAAATACAAAAAATACCGAAGTTGCATAAAAAAATCGTTATGCTGCACACGTGTTTCAATGAGTATAGCAGCATTTAAATCAAATAATATGGAAAGCCGTTATCCAAAAGTAGTTAAAAAGAAGTGCTCATTTCTGTTTTATACTTCATCTCTTCAAATAAACAAGATGTGCGATGACATAGCAACGGAAATAATAATAATAAAAAAACCAAACAAATTTGTTACATTTGCGCAAGGCTTTCACATTGTTTCTAGTGTTGCAACAATCACTCTCTGGAACAGTCCTCGTTGTTTTATTGCGATTTGATATTGCTTAATATACAAAAAAAAATCCGAAATTGCATAAAAAACAGTAAATTTTGTTATGCTGTACACGTGTTTCAAGGAGTAACCTCTCATCAGCAGCATTAAAATCAAATAATATGGAAAGCCATAATCCAAAAGTAGTCCAGAAAGTACTCACTTGGGGGCAAAAATATCGAAATAGTCTTCGTCGGATTGCCAAAACTTACTCAAAAATGAACAAACACGTATCATGAAACAAAATTTAGAGGTATCATAAGATATACAATTGTACCGTATAACAATATAAATTTAATTTCTGAAAATGGTCTTTTTTAAGGATCCTCTCTTTGCAAGTTTCTAGGTAGGGAGAAAATGACCTTTCATTATAGTTTTTAGCTGCCGGCTTTTCAGAGATCCGCGCACACAAATTTTTGCCGAAATCAAAAGATAGCCATTTTGGGGATTCACTTTGAAAGTTATCCACTATAACGAGTGCATTATATGTGTATCTATATATTCACCTGCGACAATCAACATTTCTTATAAATTTAAATGTAGGAATGAAAAACATATTTATTTATTTCAATGGGAATAACTTGTATAAATATGCAACTATGCTAAACATTCTTAAAATTAACATTTCTAGTTCGATTTCTTTTTTCATATTTAAACTACTCCATCGCCTGAATATGAAATGATAAGATTCCTTATTGCTTTGATTTTGGTTAAAAAAACAAAGCAAAAACAAAAACCAAAAAATATTTTTTAAAATAGTTTTTAAAATAACTTATATTGAATTAATCACATTCTAAAGTAGCTCTTATGAATAACAAAAAACCGAAGTCACCTTGAATTTAGTTTCTGCATATATGCATTTCGAAAACAGATGTCTCTTCAGTTCAGAACAAATCTAAATATTTGGAAATCCATAAACCGAAATAGGTGTAAAAGCTGATAGAGAACCAATTACCGAGTGATACAATCTAACAAGGGAAACAAAAATCAGCTAAGAACAGCGCTATGCAATTTCTTAAATTAAGATATTGAACGATTTCAAATAAAAACGGGGTTTTCGGAACAGCACCGAAGTACTGGCTACTGGGTTGGTGAATATATTGAGAAAAATAGGTATTTTTGATGTAGACCTGGTTTAATTGAAAATGTAATTGTAATTGACTTTAATTTATTACACTTTCTAATGTAATTGAATGTAGTGTGTAATTGACAGAAAATTCAATTACATGTAATTGTAATTTAATTAATTACAGGGCTGACAAACCATGTAATTGCAATTACTTTTTAATAACTTGTGAACAAGTTTGATTTACATGTATTTTACTAATTCTTTGCATAAATTCAAAGCCTTCTATTTCAAATAATATCTAAAGGCCAAAGATAGAAAATTGTTTTCTTTTATATTTTCCACATTTCTTTTGTTATATTTTCCACTATTTTAAGATAATAGTAATATAAGTATTTGCAAATGAGAATTTAAATGTACTTAAATGACTATCCTATAATCGTATGTTTGGTAAAAATTAACATTTGAAAATACACGCTGCTTATGGATCAGAACATGGACTAGTTTTTTTTTTTTTTTTGGTAAAAAATAACTTTTGAAAAAACATGCTGCTTATGTATCAGATCTTGGACTATTTTTTTTTTTGTGTCAAACATAACTTTTTAGTGCATTGAGGTCTACTAGGATAATAATATATATTTTCGTACTTCAATTCCATAAAATCAAGACGGGAATTTTAAGGCAAAATGCATACATTGCCAATCAAGTATATCAATATTTTTTACTCATTTGAGGGTTAATAAAATAGATGATCTGTTAGATGATATGAACCTGAAGATTTGAATTTCAAGTAAATTTGTTGAGACATTCCAACATATTGGAATTAATTTGCAGGTACACCCTTATTAAGTTTATTTCATTATTTTTATTTTTCAGTTGGTTTTGTCTAAGGGTTAGAAAATGGCATTAACCAATCCGCTACCAAACAGATCTTTCAAAGCAATATATGCCTCACTGATAGTGTGACGGGTGTCGTTAGCGGGACAGGACATGTTTACCCTTCCGGAGCACCTGATGTCACTCCCGGTTTTCATGGGAGTTCATACTATGAGTGCCTCAGTTTTTTATGTTTTCTTTTTATTTCCGTGCATTGCAGCTGTCTCACGTCCTTGTTTTGTCTTTGTTTTTATCTGTTTTCGTTTTTGCCATGTCTTTGGACTTCGATTTTGTAGTCATCGCTTCCCTTGTTCCTTCGGTATTCTACTGCCGTTGTTTTACAAAAAGTTAAATGCAAGAGTTTGGTTTCCAGGCACTTTTTTGGTTTATGCCTTTGTGACTACGTAAATTTGATTTTACCAAATGTAACGTTACTTATTCTTTATTATTTATTTATTTTTTGCATTGAACAGCCTTTTGAAGCATTTGATAATTGCCAGTTTCATATCCCCTAAACATCAAACATTTTTTTTTTCAAATTATGTATTTCAATTCTACCTATACACAGTCGATACAAATAACTAAATACCGAAGTTACTGTGAATTTCATTTCTGCATATGCGCATTTCGACAACTTATGTCTCTTCAGTGCAGATACAAATGAGTTGTTGATATGGGTATTATTGGTTAATTAAGAGAAATATTATTCTATTGGCTGTGTGCCTGAATGCCAACATTTTATAAAATCAAAGAATTCTGTATGTACTCATTAGTGAGGATTATGGGGCCCAAATAGGGTAATTAATGTAGTCTTAATTACCTGGGAAAAATTGTGTTATCTAATTAATTTTCATTTCCAAAAAAATCTTAGTATAATGTATTATTAATTGTTTTTGCAAATAAAAAAGCACACAAAATATTTTGTATCTAAATAACTTATTCCATGCATTTTATATATTCAATGTTCAAAAAATAACAGTTTATGATTCTGGAATATACAGAATATACATTGAATCTTTATAATTAAGCTTAGCACATTTTATTAGAAGCTCACAGCAATAGTTTTATTCACAAATAGTTATTCTGTGCTTTATAAAACCTGGTACCTAATCATAAATAATAAATTTTTGTGCCAATCCCTCCTTGCAAAATGGGGGCAATCATTGAACATTGCTAAATATTGGACCCTATCGAAATAACCATCTTCGTGAGTCAAGGGTAACCCTTGGCTCGCGAAGATGCAAAAGAACATACAAAGATCTTTTCCTCTGAAACAACTGGGAAAATAAAATGTTTCTGAAATGGTTCCCTTGAAAACAGATGTCTTCCAAGTCTGCACTACATTCAAACATCTTATCTTCTGAAATCATTTGGCCTGAAATTGAAACAAAACAGACAAAACTTTGGAACAAAAGCTCTCTTTAAAATTATGTCCTGCAGATCCATCTCTTATCTAAGATGACAGGCAGTGGTAAAAAAGTTGAATGTCGGACCAAAAAGAATAAAGGTTACTTTACATAGTTTGAGAATGAGACTCTTTAAACTTTAAAAGTTTATTTGACTATATGTATCAGCCATTGTCAATGTGAGTGATACAGGTTATTGAAAGCCTATAGCTATTGTTTCATATTTTCTGTTACAACTGTAGTAATTATTTTTCTTTTTTTTTATTTGAACACTTTTACCAAAAAAACTGTGTATATTTATATATAATCTCACATTTTCCCTCACAAATTTTCACGACAAAATTTACAAAATTAATAGAAAAATATTATATTTTTTCATTTTTGTTATATTTTACCCTAAAATTTACATTATTATTTAAAATATTCATTCATTTTGTCAAACTATGTTTAACTAATTTCAATTGTTAAATAAAGTTTATATCTGATCATGCTAATCAGGACATAAAACTGGCAAGCTCCTTACTGTACCCCTTCATAACTACTAAAACAACAATATTTAATTATGTGATTTTAAGAATGTTGGCATTCAGGGAACACACCATTCTATTTGTTTATTAACACTTACTGTCCTCATAGGTAAATTAGTACATATATTTAAAGTGTAAAGGCTGTATAAACAAACTAATCTACAACCAGCAACAAAATTTTACCTATCAAAACAAAATGTCATAAATTTCAGGTTTTAATTGATTTAATAACCAAATGATATATTTCCTGAGTACAAATGTCTATATCTTAACATGTCAAACTATAGTAATTTTTATTTTTTCAGAGGATAAAATGGTTATAATATGAAATTGATAAGTATTTGAACAATATCTACAAATCGAATCTTCATTCACATGAATAGTGTTTTAACATATCTTTGTGAAATTTGATATTTTGTTAGATTTTGAAAAAAAATAATACCCACTCAAAACTATAGAAATAACATTTACGTTTCTTCTCAAACTCACTGCATTCATTCCAATCAAAGATTACATCAAGAAATATATACCTACATAATCACAGTGTATCATCCGTACACAGGATGTAGGTACCAGGACTGGTTTTCGTTTAAATTTCAATGAAATCTACCATTTACTGTACGTACGAGGGTACCAGTATAATCCACTGAAAAAAGTTCAAGTTCAAAGTTCTTCTCAATAGCTATAAACTGGATCCACGTACACTAATGGTAACCATCATTGAAATTTAAACGAAAACCAGTCTTTGTACCTATATCCTGTGTGCAGATGATACACGGAAAGCTGAACAGCATAAACGTATATATCAAATTTTTGCACACCCTCTCTGTTTGTTTTCCACCCAGGGGTTTTCCATGCTTGTTCTGGTAAGATCCTATACCTAGTATTAGACTTTTTTTGACCTTATGTATGGAATACTCTCTGTGACAAAGTCTATTAAAGAATCATTACAGGAACTGTATGTTGAATTATGTAATTAAATAACCAAAACTTATTTTTCTTACATAGATTTACATAAAACCGTACAATTAGTACAACATTCTGTAAAAAAAGACTTGAAGCATAAATTAATAGAATTTATGCCTGTGTAGAATACATTGATAGTTGAACATAACTTAAAAAGGGAAATATTCACGGTTACTTTATGAGGTTTTTACACATAGCCAAGCATCTATAGTTTACCAGATTAAACTAGTGAAACAGCTATCAGTAGTTAGCCCCCCTCTATTAATTTTAGATTTTATCTTCATTATTGATTACTGACGAGCTATGTCTTAACAGTGTCCATTTCATATTTTCAACAACAAAAAAATTCTTCATATTGGTTATTCTCTCGATGTTTTTTTTACGTCAATATACGTTACAAACTTTCGACTATTATTGTTGTCAAACTCATGTCCAAATATTGAGTTTATCTGAACTCGCTTCCGGAGTCCAGTATTTCAGAAAGTAACACATTTGGTGTTAGTTTTGTAAATATGTTTTTCCAAGTTAAAGCTGTATATAAATATATATTCAGTTTATCATCTCAATATTTAACACTACATTTTTGTAAGGGTGACAAAGTTTGCTTTTGTTATAATTTTGCATGTATTATCCCTCCGAACAATCCTGTTCTTGAGGTATTCAATCTAGCATGGGATACTAAAATAACATGATGGGTATTTCTGTGCAAGAGTTTATTGTAAGGATAGGACTGTTCTACTCACGAGCAACAAGACCCCATAAAGCAAAATTGTTTTGTATTACTGATATATTACTAATAAATCTGTATTGTGTTGTCGGAATACAGTCATTATCTATTATGCTCTTATTTATAATATTAAGTAGTGAATGTCGAGTAGATACTGCTGCATTTGGAAGCTCATTTAGTGTCTCAGACTGTATACTCGCATATCATGTTAACACTTTGCTTGTTCAGAAATTACAATTTAATCCTGTACTTGGTATAGAGCATCATATTAACTTGCCTGCTGTAGGTAGTGTTTCGTGCAAAAAATTCTCAAACATTAATGGTAATATCATATATCTAGCATTAGTAATCATTTTATTGTTTTTCGCTTCATTTCTCATTTTATTATCCGGTGATGTTGAAATAAACCCAGGACCAAATTCATCATCTAATAGTGATGTCTCCTCCACCGATCTTGAATCTGATATAACAATTCACGCGTTTAATAGTTGTCTTGATAGCTATGTATCATTCGTCCACCTAAACGTACAGAGTCTTGCAACAAAAATTGACTTGCTTAATTGTGAGCTCAATAAAATTGACATTCTTTGTTTTACCGAAACCTGGCTAAATGAATCCATAAAAAACAGTGATATTAGTTTAGAAAATTTTCACCCTCCAATCCGGAAGGACCGAGCGGAACGTCTTGGTGGTGGCATTGCAGTTTACATCAACTCAGAATTACATATGAGGCACAGACAAGACCTGGACGTCCGTGGCCTTGAATGTTTATGGATTGAGGTAAACATAAATAAAAGTCGAAATATTTTGATAGGCACGTTTTACCGTCCACCTGATTCAAACGACAATATTTTTGAATTGATAGATTATTCGTTTGAGCAAGCACTAGATACTGGTATAAGTAATATATTAGTTTTAGGTGACTTTAATGCGGATTTTAATAAACAGAATACTAGCATTGCTAAGTTGAAAAATATATTACTGAAATATAGTACGTTCCAATTTATAAATGAACCAACTCACTTTACCGAAACTTCAAGTTCCTGTCTCGATCTAGTTATAGCTAATAGCCGTTGTTTTCTTGATTTGGTTCACGTTGGTCAACCTTTTCTTGGCCAAAATATTCGATATCACTGTCCGACTTTTGGTATAATTAAGTTTTATAAACCAGTCTGTTTGTTTTAAGCGTCGTATATGGCTGTATGAGCGTGGTAATTACGAACTGCTACGCAATAAACTATCAGCAGTCAATTGGGATAAAGTTCTTTCAGTAGCCGATATCGATACTATGGTCAACACGTTTTCTGGCATTCTCATAGAGGCAGCAATGGAATCAATACCAAGCAAAATCATAACTGTGCGTAAATCTGAACCTCCATGGATCAGTAATTCAGTCCGACGCGCTATAAGAAAACGAAACCGAATCCATACTAAAGCCAAAAAGACTAATAATCCTTCTCACTGGTCTCAATTTCGTAAAATTCGTAATAATACAATAAACATTATAAGAAAGCAAAAACAAACTTTTCTCGATAATTGTATCGATAAACTTCGTTCGGATTCACTAAATGCTCGTGACTGGGGGAAACTGGCCTCTAAAGTAGCTGATTTTAAAACTCGTGCTACATCCATTCCATCTATTCTTCATAACGACGATATATTATCTACCAATATCGAAAAAGCTGAAGCTTTTAATGAGTTTTTTGCCTCCCAGGCAAACATAGATGACAGTAATATGACTCTTCCAGACAATGATTCCCCTCCGGATGATTGCCTTGAGTCACTTGTTATTCATGAGGACGAAGTTAAAGATGCGCTTCAGATTATAAATATTAACAAAGCAAGTGGCCCTGATAATATTAACCCGCGACTGCTTAAATATGCAAGCGATATAATTTCTCGTCCCCTCTGTCAATTATTTAATCTTAGTCTTTCTAATAAGTATTTCCCAGTATCATGGAAAGTAGCTAATGTAACACCTGTGTACAAAAAAGGTGATACAAA
>MJUU01047671.1:55981-66532 GCA_002080025.1 Modiolus philippinarum | reverse complement strand
TAACTTTTCATTCAAATATTTTCTCCTCTGAAACCACTGCACCGATTGAACCAAACTTGGTCACATTACAACACTTGAGTGGTACCCTTCAAATATTTAGTCTGGCTTATACACACCTCATCAAAGATGACCACCAGCTGTAAACATAGTTTTACATACGGACTCTATGGGAAATGTATTCAAAGATTGTCTCCTCTGAAACCAGTGAGCCAGTTGGAACCACACTTAGTCACAACACTCCTTGAGTAGTCTCCTTCAACGTTTGTGATTTTTATGTTCATACTTCTTTCAAGTTAACGAAATGTATTCAAATGTCTTCTCTTTTAAAGCCACTTAGCCAATTTGAACCAATCTTGGTTACAATAGTCTGTAAGGGGCCGTTTTCAAAGTTTGTGATATTTATGTTCCTTTCAAGATGGCCACCAGCCGAGAACATGAATTGCAAAGGAGTATGCATTCACACGTCTTCTCAGAAATCACAGCAACAGTTGTCACTTAAGTGTAGGGTGACCTCTTTTAAAAAGCTGTATTGATAATGATCATACGTTTTTCAAGGTGGAAGCAAGTGGCAACAGAACATTACACTTATTACCTCTTGGATTGTCAGAAGGCCTTAGTCCAGGTGAGCGAAATAGGCTCTTGAGAGCCCTTTGTATTTTGTAATTTTTATTTTCTTGTTGTCACTGTATCCAAGATAGCGAGGTATTTTAACTTTGGACTATTTGGCAACACTTTCAGAGATCTTTCCCGGAATTACTTTCTCAATGAAACTAAACTTGACTACTATATAGTGGTTGGGAAGTCCCCTGTTTAAAAGACTGTTCTTCAGGTTTGCACCGTTTTTATTCAAGATAGCCCCGACAGTGGTGAACATATTTCAACATTGGACTGTATTGAAAAAAAAACATGATTGGATCTTCTTCACTGAAATAATTCTTCTGGTCCAGTTGAAACAAAACTTGGTCGCAATAGTCTTAGGTTAGTTTTCAGGTTCACAATTTATCCAAGATGGCCGCCAGCGGGGAACATAGTTTTACATCGGACAGTATCGGGAAATATTCTTAGATTTCCTCTGATACTACACGTATTTGTTCAACCGGAACAAAACTGCTTTGATGAAAAAAAAATAGTTTAAATTTTGGACTATTCAGGAACAGTTTCAAAGATCTTCTCTAAAACCACTGAACCGATATAGGATCCAAACATGATAAAAACAAGTGTGGACCCAAATTACGTCTCGCCCGTCCCTACATGGTCACAAAATTGGTGTGAAAACTCAAACTGACTAAATCAGAAAACTAAACATGTTCCCTAGACTGTGAAATTAGGATACCTGACAAAAGCAATATAGCACGCTGTCATGTATCACCTAAAACCAAAATGCCAAACATCAGTGACCTACCACTGATAGATACTGAAATACAATACATGTTCACTAGACCATGAAAATGAGGTCAAGGTCTAAAGTTTAAAAGCAAGCTGTTGTGTTCGATCTAAGGCAAACCCAAATACTAAATATTATTGACCTTACATTAAAAGAAACTGGGAAACTTAACATGACCACTGGACCATGAAATTGAGGTCACAGAAAAAAGGCCATATAGCAGACTGTAATGTAACACCAATGACCAACCTATATATCAAATATCACTGACTTACCACTGATAGTTACTGAGAAAATGACCAAAAGTTACTGAGAAAATGACCAAATCCCAAAATCTTAACATGCTCACTAGACCGTGAAGTTGAGGTCAAGGACAAATGCCATATGACAGACTGTCATGTACTACCCAAGACCAACCTACATACCATATATCATTGACCTACCACTTATACTTACTGAGAAACTAAACTAAGCACAAAAACTTAACATGTTCATTGAACCGTATAAGCAGACTTTCATGTACTACTCAAGACCAACCTATATACCGAATATCATTGACCTACCACTTATAGGTACTGAGAAAATGGCCTAACCACAAAAACTTAACATGAAAGTTTACGTCGCCGTCGCCGCCGCCGCCATACTTTGTACGCATATATGTCTCGCTTTCCGCGACTTTCGTCGCGGGCGAGACAAAAATAGTCCATGGGTTTTGTACAGCAGATTTGCAACTATTCAAAGATGGACACAAGCTGGCCTTTAGTTAAATATTGAAACCTGCGAAAAACCTCTATAGAGCTTACACTATAAACGAAGTATGGACATTCAGCAGTTTATTTTGTTCCTATGTTCGGTCATTTTCAAATATACTCAAATGTTGTCGAAAATTGTGGCATGTGCTGTATGGTACATGCACTTCCTAGAAATAAAAGTAATATATACTGCACCTGAATTCTTCTGACATATCAGCAGTCGAACACACAGGCGGGTCCAGTCTTTGAAAAGAGGGTTACTTTTTGACAATTGTTTGTCAATTGTGATCAAATTCCTCACGAAATTTAAAAAATTTTCCAGAAAAAAGGGGTTCCAACCCCCGGACCACCTTCCCTCTGGATTCGCCAATGTTACCATGGTTGTAAATAGTCTGGTGGATATTTAAGAGTCTTTGGTGGATATTTAAGACATTTTACAATGTTTAGGAAGATGGTACTACTCGAAGGACGAGACGAGAACTTAAACCAATTTTTTGTTAAAGTGTATAAACATTTGCCCTTCAAAATATTTAGTTTGGTTCTAGGGTGCTATACAACGAATTTTAACAAAAACCTACCCCCAAAAAATCTCGAAATTTAAGAGTGTGAGATCCTTTTTCACCGTTTCCCCATCTCGGACTCCCTACTTGTACATCCCTTCTATTAATAAAACATGGAAGAAATGGGTTCAACTAATGGTTTTGCATTGTACTTCAACTTCAACAAAGACTTTGGCATACGGCCTTCCAAAATGTTAGGATTAGTAATGAAGGGACATGGAGTAAATACACATGAGACAAAGTCCCTACAAATACTTTTTAGAACATGGTTTTACTAAGCATGGAACAACGCTTTTATTGTTGTTCTTCATCTTGAAGTCGCCATGAGGCCTTCAACAATGAGCTTTGTTCAAACTTCACAGTAAGTTCAAGACAGCCCCTAGCACCGTAAGTATACACTTGTATTTTTGTGACAATCTTTCATTCATTCCACCAGTTTAAAGGGGCAATCCACATTACAACCCTCCACGGCTTATGTAGGTCATCAATTGATCCAAGTAGAATTAAGGAGGCGGCGTAACGTCTATATTATTGTTGGTATTGATATATGTGCTTGGTGTTTGGGTTTTTCTCGGCTCCGGCAAGAAAGCTTTTGCCAAAAAAATATATGAAATGCAAGTAGGTTCAAGATGCAGAACAGTTGAAAACAAAAGAAGAATGAGAAAAAAAATCATTTGTTTTTTATTTTGTAACTTGATCTTCATTAGATAAAACTTTCTTTTGTTGTTTGCATCGTTTGTATCTGCATATAAAAAAATCTCTCATTGAAGTCCCTACATTATTCAAATAAATATGATTTGTGGCACTTTAAAAAGACTTTTAAAACCTAGTCATGTATATATGTACCAACACATATAGCTAGTAATACTTTTTCGCTGAAACCATCAATGTTACCACATATATATTTGTTGCAAATTTACAGAAGCGAAAATTCAAAAGTAGTTATATCCCCCACCAAACAAAAAAACAAAACTAAAGTAAAATAAAAAAGAAAAACAAGCATTTCTGCAGAATTCTCAATTACCTTTCCTATAAAACGCGTGGTGATGTGAAGGATGCATTAATTATGAACTGTCATTGCAAAGAATAACGCGAGTAAAAAAAAATCCACACGTGGTTTGTGTTTATTTATTTACTATCTGATTAGCTCCGCCTACTTTTTTCGCGCCGTCTATCGGTAACATGTATATGTGTTATGTGGGACCAGACTCTCTACATACATGTAAGAGTCTGGTTGAAGCAGGCTAGACACACTCCTCCGGACATGTAACAAAGTCAAGCAAGCATAACCCGTCTCCCTTGTCTTATTGATTTCCCTTTCACATTAGTTATAATATTAATGAAAATTAAATTAATAATTTTGTAAACAATTTTCTTGAATAAATAATTTAAAAATATTTCCTATCTTATTGAAAAGGTAACTTCATTGTAAAAGATTAGGACACATTAGATCGATTCTAATGGAAAACAAACAACTGCTCCTGGTCACGTGCTCCTCCACTGAAGTTTCAAAATATCGTATCAAATATATTCGCCGCCTCCTGGCGGCGAATAATTATTGTTATAAAAGTTCATGCCCATAACTGATGGAAATCTACAATACAAATATCATTAACAGTTTAATACGACTGTAGTTATTGGAAATAATTCTTGGGTATCTCAGATATGAATTGAACAATTATTATGATTTTTGAAGGTGAAGTTTTGTCATTTTGTTACAGAAGCTTTTGTCATTATTGGGGTGCATTCATAATTATATTAATTTCAAAAAATGTTTGCAATCTATAAATAAATAAAAAAAAAACGCTTGTTTTTATGAAATAATTAAAAAAACCAAGGTATCTAGGTAAAAATTCGACATAACTTGTCTTTCAAAATCCTGGAATATTTACCTTTGGAATAAAAAAGGGTAAAACAATTAAAGAAACTTGGAGACGTTTACTTTAGTTGAAAAAAAAAGTTATAGATTAAGTTCAAATCTTTCATAATTTGAGTAATAACAACATTACTGAATATTATCGTCATCGTCAGGTTTCGAAATTCAGGGGCAAAACAAAAAACAAAAAACACCCCCCCCCAAAAAAAAAAAAAAAACAAACAAACAAAAACAAAAATAAAAACAAAACAAAACAAGTGCAAAACAACAATAGTGGTCTATAGAGATGTTTACAAATCTACTTAAGTTTGAATCACTTTTATTTTTAATTTTGGTATTCTGATCATATTTTGCACGAAATAGTAGCCAAATTAAAAAATTATTTTGTTATTTCAAAAGTAACATGTCTTCATTTTTTTTGCAGAAAATTTAGAAAGGAGGTTGAAAATGACATAGTTAAATACGGAAGTATGGTATCTCTCTGACAAAAAGCTTGTTTAATGGATTCAACATGTAAGCAAATGCAATGGAAAGTATTTTTCTTCTTCAAAAAATAGAATTTGTAAAACACTCTTAGTCTTGATATTATAAATAATAATACGATGATAAGGAAGTATTTTAATGTAGCTCTTCAGTGATGTTGATTATAGTTTCCTGATATCTATGAGATTTGTAGGCACTTTTCCTGAAATGTTTCAAGTGATTCAAAAGCATTTGACGTAATAAAATTACCCGTCTCTGAATGTAAAAGTTTAATTCATTAATTCAATTTTAAAAGACATTTCATTTATAGTTTATTACGACTGTGTCATTAACAGTTAATGTAAACAATTCTATTGATATTCAACTTAACACTGATGACAATGTCACTGTTGTCACTGATATTTTGGTACTTTCGTTATTTTTATGATCATTTTAGGATGCTTTCGTCTTTTAATTGGCACTTTAATTTTAATTTTAAATGATTTACCTCGGAGTATTTCTGTTTTCCATTAAATCTAGTAACATATTCACAATTTAGTTCATCTTTTTTTAACTTGTTTTAAAAGTGATCTTAACAAAATTTGCTAATACTTTGAAACTTTTTTTTAACATTTTATAATTATTTGTTAATTTTCTAAAGATATGGAACCCAAATGAACAAATAACGGACAAAAAAAGATGGATTAATACCACGGACACACCTTGAAAGTTTCTGTGATAGCGTTTCTCGCTCTTTTCACAAAGTCACTGTATGAACGACAAGTTCTGTGGTAACGAATAAACTATGAAAAATACACTCCATGCGCTGGGGAAGTAGGTATATTAGTGCTTAGAAAGGAAAGTTCATAGTTGGGAAGTCAAAATCATCATGTTCGCCAAATAGCCTAGGTTGGAGACAACCATGTTACAAAAGTTTAAAGTATAGTATCTTTTGTCTCTTTAATTTTATGTTCACTGGGGTAGATTATATATTTTTGCACATACATACTTACTTGTAGTTCTAGGGAGATTTATGAAAACAGTGAGTCAGAACTTAACTTTTAGAATTTTAGTTTCAATAACAAGTACATTTGCTCCATATTCCTTTAATTAATTTACGGTAATGCGGGGGTTTAAAAATGCACATCATTTTTGTGCATCTGCCAAAAAATTATGGCTGCCTGTTGTAAGTGTCGGTGTCTTATAATAGTTAAATTTGATCAAAAACGCCACTTTTATTGGGTGACCATGCAGAATATTAATTTTATTTGCAAACTCCTGTTCTATAAAGGGGAGACAATTTGTTTAGAAGTTATCGCCATTTATTCATTAAAAAAAAAAAAAAAAAAAAAAAAAAAAAGTGAACCCCAATTTTTTTTTCATTCAGAACGAAGGTTAGTATAACTACTACATTGATTTCTATTTGAACTGAATAAACTTTGTGGTAGAATTTTAGATATATTTAGAAATTATCCGATGAGTATGATAGATCATGGACGTGAAATGGGTGGTTTTATGTTATAAAACTAAAACTAAGTCTGTCGAGGCCATGCGAAATAAGCTTGCCAATTCAATTCAAGACTTGGTAAATTTCCTCAAAATGTCAAATACTGATAATTTTTGAAATTTCAGCATAGAACCTTTTAGTTTAGCAATTCTCTGATACCGCACATACCTTAACTGATAAACTCTCTTTATCTCTAAAAGCCACTTATATTTGGGAACACTATCTAGCAGTCATGCTTTCAGAATTCTGTTTCAAATAAACAAAACATTTTCACACCCTGGATTCTGAAAATTTTCGATGCCAAATTTATATATAAATTCCTCAACTTCTTCAAATTAAAAGTTTCAACCACGGATTGTGATTTTCTTATAAAGAGGAAACAAAAATTTTGGACTCCTATATTGGTAAACTTCAAAAATTTCACAAAGCCACTATCTTTTTTTACTTCTTTAGGGTAACCATAATTCTTCTAAATACAGGACTTCCTGTATATGAACTCTTATGTAATTAAAGGCAGATATCAGTGCCTAAAATACCAGTAAGCGGGTTTAACTTGATTCCTGATTTGTTGAATACATATATGTACCTCATAAAAACAAACTATTTATCAGCTTGAAGTGTACTTAATATATTTTTCTAACCTGACAACTCTATTAATATATTTCAATTGACGAAAAAAAATAAATAACCTGTAAAATTAGATAAAATTTAAACGATCATTTACTCAGAAGAGTTCCATTAATTAGTATTAGTGATTCCCACTTCATTTATTGATGTATTAATTTTTTGGTGTAATAAAGGAATCTTTGAACAATTATTTTCATAGATTTAATTATTTTTTTATTCAGATTTTAATAACTAAATTCAACTCTCAACTATCAAAGACCTCTTTTTGGGTAAAATTCTACCTAGTTTCCACACTTTAATTTTTTTGTCGTAGTAAACACAATATTTTTAAATATGTTTTACAGTTTTTTATTCCGAATTTGGTAAATTTCTTGGAACTCTCAAAGACAACTAAATACTTAGGAATGTGCCATGCAATCAAGCAACAGTGATTTATCAATAAGATAATACCAAAAAAAATTGGTAAATTTTTTGAAGCATTCAAATAAGCAATGAAGAGATATGGAGTAAAATGTACATAAAACAAAATCTATACAAATACATGGAAAAAAACAAGCAATTGACAACACTTTTATTGTTTTTCTTTATCTTGAAGTCACCATGAGGCCTTCAAATAAATTCAAAGTCATAATTTGGAATTCTGGGTAGCAATCATTTATCTTTGAATTCCTTTTTGTAAAAATAGCAACTATCAATAAATTGTTTTCTAAAATGCTTGCGAAAATATTGAATTATATTAATCAAGAAATTGATTTCAAAAGATTTATAATACTCAGTGTATATTAAGAACTTGTGTGGCAACAGATGGAGAGTTGAAAGCTGTTCTGCACTGAACATCAGAAAAAAAACGCACCACTTGTTGTCGAAATGCGCATATGCAGAAACTAAATTAATAGAACTTCGGTATTTAATTATTTATTGTTACATGCCGTCCCACTTCTAAAGTATTAAGTCCTCATGTAAATAGAGTCTGTAAGTCTCGTCACATGGCCAACTTGAATAAACGAGAAACGTGTTTCCCGGGTACCATAACTTATGTAGTACTATGGGGGAATGGTGGGGTTTTCGATCCACAGATTAAATTAACCGTGGAATTTATTTTCTATGAACCAGCATATTTTTAAATTAATGAATTATGACCTTAATTACCTTAACTTGGGTAGCAATTTGATAAAAATAGCGATTTCCTTGAAGCCGCATAGATCCCGATGTAAAGTGACTTTGTGACGTTCAGAAAAATATCCCGGAAGTGAAACCGGTTGACTGATTAAATGTGCGTTCTACATAGTGACGTCATAAGTTTCCGGATTTATAAAGTGAAAGTAGAACGAGACTTACAGACCCTATTTATGAAATTCCAAAGGTCGAGAAGAAACTAATCAATTTTCATTATAACAAATTTGACAATGAAGCAATAGCAACAATTTGTATGGAAAATTTACAAAGGTAAAAGTCATAGAAGTGCTTTCCGTAGAATGACCTTGTTGTAATGGTTATTGCACAGAATTTCCATAACAATTATTCTTGTGCATTTCTTAAATTTAGCAGCAACAAGAGTTAAATTTCATTGTTTTAAGTAATTTTTGCATTTTTTGGTGAAAGTAATTTTTTAATAGAAATTGAGAATTCAAAAGTCTTCCATTTTCTCAGAATTATATAATAACCTCGCACAAGTACTCCTTTGTTTGAATAAGTCAACTCTTAAAAGCCATTGTATAAATAAATACCTAATTATGGCACGCCGGAGCTACTGATATGAGATAATTAATTTTTGTTGCTTTGGTGCAGATAATATATCATTACTTCCTGATAAATATAAATGCAAACTTTTTAACATGGGTCTCTAGGAATTACACAGATAAAACATTCTTATCGTGAGGTAATAGGATACTTTCTTACTTACCAGTTAACAGGTAATGAACATACTTATCAGGTAACAGGTAATGAACTTTCTAATGATAGATGACAAATTGACAATTTTTTAAAGAAAAAAAAATATTATAAACTCATGACTTCTACTGTTGACAGAGAATGCAAAATATAACACAATCTATCGATAATATGTAAATAGGTGTGACCTATGAGGGAGGCGTAGCAGTAATATACAACCACAATGAACATTTAAAAGAAGGTTAAAAAAAAGTAAAAACATAAGTTTTCTGATTCTTGGAAGGTCCATCACCCTGTCAAAAATAAGTGGATTAGAACCATGTTCGAAAGACGAAATTCACATTGGCGGATCCAAAGGGGGGTTCCGCATCTTCGCTAGCCAAGGGTTACGATCCGATAGGAGATGATCGGATCGTAACCCTTGGCTAGCGAAGATGGGGGTTCCGGGGGTTGGAACCCCCCTTTTTTCTGGGCAGACATGTATTTTTTATGCATATCTTAGTGTTTTACTAAGAAAACACCCCAAAAAATTTTCTTTTCTTTCAATTCTATTTGGAACCCCCTTTTTAGCTCACCTGGCCAAAGGCCATGTGAGCTTTTGCCATCACTCGGCGTCCGTCCGTCCGTCGTCCGTCCGTCCGTTAACTTTTATTCAAAGATCTTCTCCTCTGAAACTACTGGGCCAATACTAACCAAACTTGGCCTGAATCATCACCAGGGTATGCTCTTTGAAGTTTGTGATTTTTATGTCTGTAGACCAAACAACATGGCCGCTGTTACTAAAAATAGAACATTGGGGGTAAATTGCTGTTTTTTGCAAATTACTCGAAAACCATTACAGATATCAAAATTTTGACGGAGTAAAAATGATCAGCATGATGAGATCTACCTGCCCTGCAATTTTGGAGAATATCCGTTTACCCGTCTTGAAGTTATTGCCCCTTTTCCGTAAAATTTTCATTTTTTCGTTACTTCTAGTCTTATATAGTGAAATTGATAGAAGATAGAAGTAAAGTTTGCATAACAAAAATGTTCAGCATAGTAAGATCTACATGTCCTGCAATTTTGAGGAAAATCTGACAACCCACATAGGAGTTTTTTGACGCTTTTTCTTTGAATTTTCACAATTTTTGAACGTTTTTACTTTTATTTCAAAAACTGTTTGAGATAAAGGTTAAATGTGAATTGCAAAAGTGTTGAGGATTTCCAGAACTACAATTTCTACATATGTCCAGCAGGTTCGCATCTCATCCAAGATGGCCACCAGCGTGGAAGATGGTTTAACATAGGACCCTATGGGAAATGCATTCAAAGATCTTCTCCTCTGAAACCACTGAGCCAATTTGAACCAAACTTGTTACAATAGTCTTTAGATGTTTTCCTTCAAAGTTTGTGATTTTTGCATTTGTACCTCATCCAAGATGGCTGCCAGTGTGGAGCAAAGTTTAGCATAGGGACCCTATGGGAAATGCATTCAAATGTCTTCTCCTCTG
>MJUU01047671.1:19730-45852 GCA_002080025.1 Modiolus philippinarum | reverse complement strand
TTTTTAATTCGAAATAACGAGATAATTTTGTTTTTGTGAGATTTTTTTTACTGAGAAAATAAAAAAAAATCTATTGACACTATCCGGCTTTCGTAAGATAGAGGTCAAGTGTTAATTGAAAAAATGTTCAGCATATCAAGATCTACCCACCCTGAAATTTTGAAGAAAATCTATATACCCTTGTAGGTGTTATTGCCCTTTTTTCACTGAATTTTTAAAATTTTCGTATTTTTCATCTTTTATTTCCAAAACTATAGAAGATGAAGGTTAAGTGTAAATTGATAAAATGTTTTCCATGCTGTTGCGACTTCAAAACTGATGTTGAAAATTGTTCCTTGACCGCCATTTTCAAAATGGCCGCCAAAAAAGGCGGGAAAATTCAACATTGTCCGATTTCAATGAAATTGGTTTCCAAATAGATATTGATGTTGCGACTTCAAAACCGGTATTGAAAATTGTTTGTTGGCCGCCATTTTCAAAATGGCTGCCAAAAAAGGCGGGAAAATTCAACATTGTCCGATTTCAATGAAATTTGGTTTCCAAATAGATATTGATGTTGCGACTTCAAAACCGGTATTGATAATTGTTTGTTGACCGCCATTTTCAAAATGGCCGTCAAAATAGGCGGGAAAATTCAACATTGTCCGATTTCAATGACATTTGGTTTCCAAATTGGTTTTGATGTCGTAACTTCAAAACTGATGTTAAAAAGTGTTCGTTGACTGCCATTTTTGAAATGGCCGCCAAAAAAGGCGGGAAAATTCAACATTGTCCGATTTCAGTGAAATTTGATTTCCAAGTTGATATTGATGTTGTGACTTCAAAACCAATGTTGAAAATTGTTTGTTGACTGCTATTTTCAAAATGACATCTTGACTTCAAAACTGGTGTCGAAAGTGGTCCTGAGCAAGAACGTTTTTGTCAAAAAAGCCCAACAAAGAAATATAGTAAAACATGATCAGACTTTAAAAACAGTTCAAGATATTGGAGGTGTTTGAGCTACGAAAGTTTGAGAAACTGAAGATCAACTGTATAACTTACAATGTTACCTTGATTGTGGCAACTGAAGCCAGGTGAGCGATACAGGCTCCTGGGAGGCTCTGGTTTGGGATCCACTTTGAAAGACACACGCCAAATTGACCTTTTATGTCAGTTTGTGCATTGTATGGGCATCTATACGGTGACCTGTGGCAATCTACACTGTTTTAATATAAATTCAAAATATAGGAATGAAAAATACTAGTATTTTTTTCATTGGAAGTAACTGTTATAATTATGCATCTATGATAAACAATCCAACAGGTAACATTTCTATCTGATTCAAACGAGAGCTCAAATTCTATTGTTCTATTTCAACCACTTTCCCGCCTGAGTGGCTTTAGAAAAAATGTAACTTTTTTCAGGTACTTATGTTGATTTTAAAGTCAAAATGTGGATAAATATTTCAGATATTGGGAAGTTATGTACACGGATTGGTTCAGAATGGCAATTGTTAGGAATTCATCTTGGTTTCACTCATGTTCAGATGGAACAACTACGTACTGCACACCCGACAAGCGTTCCACAATGTGTTTCTGTAATGTTAAATCATTGGCAATCTACACTTGAGGAATATGGCGAGGAAACAAAATCTGCTTTAGCTAAAGCATTGAGAGAAGTTGGTAGAGCAGATTTAGCGGACGACCTTAATGGGTCATCTCAACGAATTTCACTGGAGTTGTCAGACTTACAAAAAATACACAGTCAACGTAGTGCAGATAGTTTTGATGAGCTTGACGGCCATTCAGGTTAGATTTATTAAGAAACCTCTTGTCCATTGAACATGAAAACACCTACACAACTTTTTGTGGAAATATATAGTGAAATAAGTCTTATTTTTTTATTCCTCAGTAAAAGACCATTTTAATTCTTTTTAAAGTCCGATGCTGACAAAAATATGTTTGTTTCGTTGCCATGAAATCAGAAAAAGGCAAGAAAGTTAAAGTAACTCGGAGTTATATGGCATTTTACATGAAGGTTGCCTAGCAAGAATAAAATCGATTTTTGATCTTGGAATTTCAAAATGGCGAAAGCTACAATGGAAATGGGAAAAGCCGAGAAAATAAAAAATGCTAACAATTTGATATTTTACAGAAATTTTTTTGATTTCTTGGAATTTTCAACATAGCAACCGGGAGAAATGCTAGATTTAAATTGCTTATAATTGCTTGAAAAAAAGGACGGTCTACTAGCATTATATGGAATTGATTTTCGGTCTTCGAATCTTAAAATTCGAACGTTGCTATGGAAATAGAAAAACGTTGGTAAACAATGAAAGATTATGAAGCAATTGAACATGAGACAAAGTATCTACAAATTCATGGTAGAACCTAGCAATGGAATAACGGTTTTATCGTTGTTCTCCTTATAAAAGTCACTTTGTGGTCTTCAATAATGAGCTTTGCTCATACCTTTGTTGACGAATTATCTCATGCATCCATACTTATACGACATATCATTCTCCTGCATTATTTTATTTCAGCAATTTCACGTCGAAAGAGCTCTAAAACCGGCGAAAAAACCACTTTTATGGGCGCCTTAAAGAAAGTAAAATTTGAAAACAAGACGAATGATCCACTCCATAAATATATAGGTAAGTAACGAGGACATACTTAAGTAGTTAACAATCATTTTGTCAAGTGACTGGCTACATGCAGACAAAATACTGATATTTTTGTACATAGCTATCATATTATTATAGTTGGATTTAAGGAATCGCAAAATAATATAATCGCATCCATGAAAAACCGTAACTAATGTATAACAAATAACAAAAATACCGAAGTTATTTTAAAATTAATTTCTGCATATGAAAATTTCGAAAACCTATTTCTCTTCAGTGCAGATAAAATATAAATATTTGGAAGACCATGAACTAAAACTGTTCAAAAACTGATAAGAGAACAAATAACAAAATATGTCTATAAAACTTACATTTCAAGTTTCATATTCCACCCACTAAACTCTTTCCTAAACTTTCAGATAAAAAAATGAGCCGAAACTAGAAACAAAATACAGGAAAGATGCCTATTGTTCTTTTATCCTATTGGATTAAAAGCTTTACTTTTGCTGCATATAATTAAGAGAACACAGACTTCAAAACACTGAATTTTCAAAAACACTAAAAGTAACTCGCAACATTCCTGCAAGGTAAATTGCCATTAACTTGTATATCACGTGTCTGGTTAACTTTCTTATAAGCTATGTCTACCTTTTAAGAATTACGAGTGTCGGAAAATGTGTAATAAAAATGAAAATTTTTACCCTTTGTTTTAAAAAGCTATGCTATTAGGTCAATATAGAAATCAATGTAAAACATTTTGATATATAAGTCGTCAAGATTTTGATGAAAGTCATAGTTATTTAAAAACAAATAAAACTAGTTGACGTACTGTTACTAAAAGGACAAAGTGTACCTTCTTGAAGTCACTTTTATTAGAGAATAATGTATAGAAAAGGCAATGATAGCATTACAGCACAATATCAATAGCATCAAGGTACAATATCCAAATTATGGAATAGATACGTTCTTTGCGTTTTATACTGAGATAAAAGAATAAATAAATAATAATAAAAAAACCAAATAAATATATTCGCATTAAAGTGTTGACGGTATTTATTTGCTCTCATTCGTTCGTATCTGTCCCAAAATAAATGAAAATAAAAAAAAAATGTTGGTCTACGGGTTTCTAGCATCGCATCTATTGATATCTGATTTTCAGAAAATGTATTAAAATTAAAGGACATCTCCCGTTCTTCAGCTTATTTTGACTTTTCGATTAGATACCATTGATTATGTGTTCTCTATCAGCTGTATACATGTGTCCGCATGATGTCCAAATATCCAACGTTCTGAACATTTCATTTTTTCTTGCCTTTGTTCTGTTTTGCCAAAAAAACATACATTATAGTGTCATCTAATATGCGATATTTAATAAGGGATTAGTGACAGGAGGAATGAGAGCTTTCGGGTTCTACTAAAATATAAAAAAAATACCGAAGTTGCATATAAAACAGTAAATTTCGTTATGCTGTACACGTGTTTCAAGGAGTAAACCTCTCATCAGCAGCATTAGAATCAAATATATGGAAAGCCAACCTATTGAGGAAGTTTCCATACAGTCGTGATGTCCAGAAAATTAGCAACAATTAATCATTTATAAGAGACATACGTTTTTGAAATGACCATATACAGAAAATAAATTCACAATTACTTCCGTATATTTTTATTAGGGATTTCAGTAAATGTTACAAACTGCTTAAATTTCCTTTATATTATAATTAAAATAACTTATAAACTAAAAATTAAAACACAATTTAAAAAATAGGAAAGAGATCGCGTTTTTCATTGGACTAAATACGCTTAAAAAGTTCATTTTGAAACCTCTGCTAAAGTATTTTTAACCCCAAAATATAATCATCAATTTTCTATGTATAAGCAAAGAAATCTTTCTAGTAAAGGACTGCATTAAATGAATAAAATAGACAGTAAAATAAAAGTATGAAATCGTAAATAAAAATAACCCTGTTAGAATTCAAAAGTTGTAAAGTTTGATTTTTTGTTGTTGTCTGTTATACCGCCCTTTTGTTGACTTACTTTGTAACTAATTTCTATTGTTTTCTTTACCCTAGCCAAATTTTTGGGTAATTTCAACTACAATGAATATAGACTGCAAATACAGATTGAAATAATTCATTTGACCAAAAGGGTTAAACCCTTCGGCACTCGGAAACTTATCTCTGCTAAACTTTGAAAGAAACTTACATTACAACGGGATTTCATGAAAAAACTACAAAATGGAACTGTACCAAACATCATTGATGAACTTATTTCTATTTTCAATGATAATAGCAGGTACATTGACGATATCCTTACTATTGACAATCCCCAGTTTTTAGCTTATGTTGAAACCATTTACCCACATCAACTGAAACTTAATAAGGCAAACAATGATTCTACATACTGCCCTTTTCTGGATCTAAGTATCATCATTGACTCTGGTAAAATAAAAACTAAAGTTTATGATAAAAGGGTTGATTTTGATTTTACTATTACTAATTTTCCCTTTCTTGACGGCGACGTTCCCCTAGCTCCATCCTACGGGGTGTATATATCTCAACTTGTACGATTCGCTCGCATTTGTTCTACCCTTGATGTTTTTAATGAACATAACCTTAGTCTCCAAACTTTTACAACAAGGTTACAGATATCATAAATTATTAAATACTTTTAAGAAGTTTTACGGAAGATATGAACATTTGATATCTAGATATGACGTGACTCGCAAACAGCTAATTACAAAGGGAATTTCTCATCCTCGATTTTATGAAAATGTTGTTAAAAATGTCAAAAACTGATAAATAATCCAGAAAAACTGGGACGTAACTTACATTCGCTACGTAATAGTGGATATCGACGAGATATTCTGAACAAATCCGTTAAATTGGCTTTGGATTCCAGTGACCTGAAGACTTTACATATATACTGGCCTCTCACTGATACTGCCGATGTCTACTGAATTACATGAAGACTCTTTACCAAACCCTTCGGGGAGTTTTGAGTTCTTCCGTAGTGCGACAGTGTTTTACCAGCAGACTAGATTCCTTGGGCTAGCCATCAGTTTAGCGGCGAGCACTCTTTGACCCTTCTTTCAAAATTACGTTTTGTTATATGCCTTTTCTGTTCCAAGATAGTGGTCATTGAGTTAGAAGTCTACTTGTATTGGGTTTTATTCGCATGTTTATTATACTATAGGGACACTTGATAGAAAAAAAGGGGGTTTGGGTACCCATTAACCGGTTTAACCCTACCACTGGCTTTTGCTAGTGCCGGTACCAAGTCCGGCTATCCTGAGTTCCTATCGTCATTTATGTTTGTCTCTTGTTTTCATTGTTTTTCTGGTGCAGTTTGCTTGTAAACTGTGGCATGTAATTGTAGTTCCTGGCCATTGTAGGTGTTTGCTGTTATCCAGTTTTTGTAATTACATGAATTTCAATATTTTGCTATACGCTTTTATTTATTTGCTCAATAATGATTTAGTTGTGAAAATGATCATGTGGTAAAATACCGAATTACTGTGAATTTAGTTTCTACTTATGCACATTTCGACAACTTAAGTCTCTTCATTGCAGATCAAATCAAAACATTTTGAAATCAATAAACCGAAATGTATATGAAAGCTGATAGAGAACAAATTACCAATAGGATCTGAAAAAAGACAAAATCAGCTAAGGATGGTATGTCAGTGATTTTTGAATTTGTCAAAAATAATTTCAAACCATTCTTTTAAAAAATGTATTAAAAACTATACTATACTGACCAGAAATATGAATATTAGCTTTCTGCGATGATTTTTTTTTACATATGCCAATTTACACCACAGGATTTCAATTTAATTTCAAATATCTAGCAACCATTTGTTTCTAGAGTTAGTGCATACTAGTATGATTTTAATACAAAATACCGAAGTTGTTGTTAATTTATTTTCTGCATTTGCGCATTTCGACAACTAATGTCTGATCAGTGCAGATCAAACCAGAACATTTGGAAGTCCATCAATCGAAAAACGTGTACAAGCTGACAGAGAACAAATAACCAAAAGGATCTAAATAGAAAAGCCAAATTTCAGCTAAAGACAGAGCTATGCATGAGGGAGATACTCCTTAGTTTTAAACAAAATTTGTAAAATTTATATATATTATATAGAATAAATATTGAGAACATCACACATATATAAAGACTTAAGAGCATATGCAAAATTTTCATGAATTGTTGTCTATTTCACTATTTTTAAATATTTTATTAAAAATCTACCGGGGATTTTGAAAATGTCATGAGAATGTTGGACCCCGGTCTCATTTCCATCGAAATAGAGTTTAAATATTCACCATTTTAGCACAAAAAGATGTCATGGTTTAAAAAACGCCAAAAAAGGTATTTTCAACACAAGCACTATCAAAGAAACAGAAAAAAATCAAATCAGAAAGTGGTATTGTCAAAAATCTTTTAATAAGAAAATATACATATTCCACTTCTCTATATCATTGAACAAAAAAGAGCTATGAAAATAAACTCTTTTTAAAGAATTCATATTGTCAATATCATGATACTGTGCACTTCTAAAATATGCAATAAGAATGGCAAAAATAATATAAGTCGCCGGGTTCTTTTCTTAGTTACACAAAAATATGCAACATTAAAAATCTCCTTTTGGTAGCCCTACAATGTTCACTAAACTGGAAGGTACACATTACCTTTTCTCGAAAACATTAGAAAATCCGTTGTTGCGTAACAGTTATGAAAATTAAATTCCAGGAAAATACTGACATCGTTAATATCTCGCCTGAAACCATTAGATATGCCCTCCCTGTTACGTTTTTTATTTGTATTTTATATTTCATCATACTAAGTATATCTTGTTACGTATAAACAGGGTATCAAAGAATGTATCAACATATTATTCTTTATCCTGCAATGGTAGCTTTTACTATACATATAAAGCCCTACGTATATTCCCTTGCTGTATCCTGCACAGACTATACAGGATATCGATTTAAGCCACGCCCACTTCCGGTATTTATGGACACACAGAAATCACCAAAAAATCATTTTTTGATTATATTTTCCATAAAATAATGTTGTTTTATGTATTGCAGGATAAAAACAATATATAATTAGTGTCTTTAGATATCAAATGTATTTGTACCCGGCACAGATTAAAATGCTCGCCAAAGGCTCGCACGTCAATCTGTTTCTAAGCCTCGTACAAATACATTTGATATTTAAAGACACTAACTATATATTGTCTATATAAATGATGTACGGATGTAATTCAAAATAATGCCATGGCATTAAAATGTTTTAATGTAGTAGTGCTTATTAATCAAAACATAGCTTAACCTACAAAGAAATAATTTCCAAGGCGAAGGATTCCATTTCTTAAATGTTTATCTTTGAAAGTAATAATATTTGTATACATTTTAGAACAGTCAAAAGCTTACATGGAGCAAAAATTGAAAAACAAAGACAGTTTTGTGAAAACACGAGCACTTGAGAAAGCTATGGACTGTTTATCAGCAAATGGAATGGTAACCATAATTGGAAATGCTGGTGATGGTAAAACAACACTAGCAATTAACATACTAAATCAATTACAGGCACAAGGATTTATAGTTCTCGTACTGTCCGATCCAAATCTATTAGAGCAATCCATAGATCCAGAGCGCCGTATTATATATTTTGTTGATGACGCATTTGGCACACCTACTCTGAACAAAAGATTTCTAGAAACATGGACTAGGCTTTATGACAAAATAGACAGCCTCATATCACACCGCAAAATGTCGTTACTCTTGACGTCAAGAAAAATGGTGCTGTTAAAAGGAAAGAGCGCAATATGTGGATGTGATCTGTATGCTCGCACACTCTTTGACATAACTGAAAAAAATGTTTGCCTAACGGAAGTAGAAAAGACCTTGTTAATAGCTAATCTTTGTCAAGGACATGGACTTTTCCCTATGAAACTACTGAGAAAATGGACCGGATATTCACCAGGATTTCCACTCATATGTCGACTCTACGCTACTAATCAACGTCTACGAAAGATCGAGGACTTATTCGATAAGCCAACGCTTATTTTACAAAAAGACATATCAGAATTAGTCAACTACGACAAATATGCCTTCTGTGCAATGGTACTGATTGTTTTTTGTGACGGCAGGTTACCTGTGGAATACTTAGATGTGTTCGAAGAGGACGGCATAGATGAAATCAAGCTTGATACAATTGTTAAAGCATATGGCCTAGATAAGACTACAGCTTTATCGAAAATTGAGAAAGCTATGAAAAGTATTTTAGGGGTTTATGTTGATGAAGTAGATGATAACTATGTGTTCCTACATGACACAATACACGATGCTGTTTGTCTAACATTTGGACAAAAGCATCCTAGAGAAGTTCTTCGTATCGCCTCGTCCGAATTCATAGAGAAGCGGATCAGGACGAAAGGTTCAGTCAGTGAGGATAGCAATGATGAATGTGATGTCATAGTGCTGAAAAAGACTCATTTTAAGATTCTGTCTAAAAGATGGATAGACGATATCTTAAATGGACATATCAAAAATGTTATCAACAATCCATGTATTCAAGATCCTGTCATGCTGTCAAACTTCATTGAAAAAATAGAGCAGATGTCTGATTTTGATTTATTAGAATTCATATCTAGTTCAGAATTTGAAAGATCTGTCCTTGAGTTTGTAATTGAGGAAAATTATAATGCTTTAACATCAGTATTGCTTAAGAAAATAAAGAAGACTAAAAACCTTTGTGATTATGAAATTCCACAGAAATGTCTTCAAATGTTGATCGATAGAAAAGATGCCACACTTGTTCATATGATGCTAGATACTGGTGTCAGCACAACGGCATGTGTTCGCCCGTACAAAATCACCAGCGTTCATTGCGCGGCTCGCGCTGGTGATTTGGAAATATTACAGATGATATTAGAAAAGAACAAATATAAAAGTATTGCAAGCAAAGATTTCTTTGGAATGCAGCCAATTCATTATGCATGTCAAAAATCAAATGATTCGTGTCTTGAATTTCTTGTAAAACGTGGATGTGATATTGACTGCGAAGACTCTGACGGAAAAAGACCAATTCATTATGCATGCTTAGTGGGAAGTGTCAACTGCGTAAACATTCTACAAAAGAAAGGAGCGGATTTAAATAAGAAAGACTGGTCAGGCAGGACTCCACTCCATTTTGCTGCAATGAGTGAAAATGTTGACATTGTGTGTTATCTCTTGGAATGGGGGTGCAATGCTAATGAGGTCGATGATGACCTTTGTACACCTTTATTTTATGCTTGCAAAAATGGTAAATGGCAAAATATAAAAGCACTGATACATGGTGGTGCTGACACAAACATCCATGATGCTCACAAGAAGTATCCAATTCACGCCGCCGCCGAAGGATGTCATAATGACAGCGATGCCTCAAATGCATGCATAAAACTTCTATTGGGTGTAAATACTAATATAAATGAGGTTGATGACCAAGGAAAAACGGCATTGCATTACGCATGTGCATGGTCATTTGATCATAGGTATAGTAGTGTTGAAATGCTTGTCAGTTTAGAAGCCGATATCAATATTTATGATGATTTCAAAATGCAGCCACTGATGTATGCCTGCAACAGTGGTAGTTTTCGATGCGCTGCACTACTACTACAAAATGGAGCAAATCCGAATAGCGAAGGTCCAAGAAAAAACAAACCAATACACCTTGCTAGTGCTGATGGAAGTATCGAGATTGTTAAGCTATTAATAAGCAAAGGTGTTGATATTAAAGCTGAAAACGGAGACGGGCGTCAGCCAATTCATTTTTCTAGTCAATATGGAAATGATGACGTTATATGTTTACTTTCCTGGAATGGTGCGGATATTAATGCGAGAGATAACTCTGGGAAAGGACCTTTACATTATGCGTGCAAGTGGGGAAGAAGCAAAACAATAAAACTTTTGATGAAGATGGGTGCTGATCCACATGCCAAAGACAATGACGGAGAAACACCTAAAGATCTTATTCCAAAATGGACAACAAACAGTAAAGTGATCCGACAATATTTAAACAGTAATTCAAATTCTTTGTGACTGTTTGATATATCAATCGGTCCTCTTTATTGCCTTCTTGCCTACTTATGTAATTCTTGTCAAAATAAATATTTGGCAATGTGGATAGGTTATGAACCATGACCTTTACATATGCAAACAAATATTGTAACAACAAGTCAAAGAAATCATTTTGAAACCCAAAGGTTTAGAAAAAACACACATCAGTTTTAGTTTCAAGGATGCTCACTCCTCAAGGTTTTAAAATCAATATTTTTATTTACTAGAACATCGATTTTATATTATTTGCAGTATTAAACAATATAAGTGGGTCAGTGTGCACGCTTTTTAGATATAAGCGCCTGAAATTTTGGCGGGAAACTTAGTTCATTAGACCTTTCATTCACTTAACATTACGGAAGGCAAACTTCCAAATGTAAGGAAGGAATATTAATATTTTCATCAAATTTGTCGAAAGTCTATTTAAGATGTATGCAATCATATCAATCATATTTTGAGAAGAAAATTCGGGATCAGTTTGTAAAATTTTAAGTTGTAAGTTAAGCAGTGAAGGGATATTGAGTAAATGCACACGAAATAACAAAATCATACAAAAAACACGATCCCATGTCAAAGTCATTGTAAAATGTATATCGACTTAGTTTTACGAGGAAAAATAGAAGTAAAAGTTTGTAGATGCCGGGTAGATAAATGAAGTTAAAGACCTGTTATGAGAATTTCTTATGTTATTCAAGACAATTCCATTCTTGTAAATGTCTTGGACTATTCCATCTCTCTTTTGTCTTTCCTTTGATTCTGTCGATTTCGAAGCACTTTAAATGATAAATTATTTACTTAACCCGAATTATTTACCTCATTAATTTTTTATGCATATTCATTCATTTGTCGTATGCTTAACTTTGACCTTCTGATATGTTTCACCTAAATATTAGATGAAGTTTAAGTTTCATATGGGAAAAATTTCCGGGTCCAAGGATCGAACCTGCGCTACATTTCTGTAATATCAAACGGCTTTCATAATTCGCCGCGACTACCTTACGGACATATGTAAGAAAATATATTTAAAGTGACACCAGATCGATAACTCAAGTATTTTTTTTTTTAAAATACTTCAAAGTATTTATCTAAAAAAGGTAAACAAATATCTGAAACAAAATCAATATAAAAAGAAACTTTTTCGTATGAAGAACAAAAAATAAATTTATTAACTAATTGATATATATATATAGCCTAAATAAACTGATTTAAATAAACATGAAGATGAAGATAAACAATAAAAGCGTTGTTCCACTGCTTGGTTTTACCATGCATTTGTAGGGATTTTGTCTCCTTTGCATTTACTCCATATCAATTCATTTTTTTACGAGTAGAAGATTCCATTTCAATGGCGGGATGTCAGCATTTAGTTTTAGATATATGCTTTCTTGTATCTTTCAAATTCGGCGGTATTTTGAGTTCGCCTCAACGAAGTTGAGGGGGACTATTGGAGTACCCCCGGCGTCCTCGTCCGCGTCCGCGTCTACGTCTACGTCCGCGTCCGCATTTGGGCATATATCTCTGCAACTATGAAGGGTATGGTCATCAAACTTTGCGTGCAGATGCATCTTGGGCTATCTCACAGCCTCCAAGAAAATTAGGTCTCTTTGACCTATATTTTCCGCTTGACTGGCTTTCATTTAATTTTAGTTCCTAGTTGATATCTCAGTAATTGTACATGGTAGGATCATCTAACCTTGCATGTGCATGCATCTTTGGGGGTAGGTCAGCATCCAGGCAAAATTAGGTCACTTCGACCTATATTTTCCGCTTGAGTGACTTACATTCAAGTTTACGTCCGAGTTCAGATCTAAGTAACGGTACGATCATCTAACTTTGCATCTGCATTCATCTTTGGCAGTAAGTCAGCATCCAGGCAAAAATAGGTCACTTTGACCTATATTTTCCGCATGATCGACTTAGTTTCAAGTTTACGTCCGAGTTCAGATCTAAGTAACTGTACATGGTAGGATCATCTAACCTTGCATGTGCATACATCTTTGGGGGTAGGTCAGCACCCAGGCAAAATTAGGTCACTTTGACCTATATTTTCCGCATGATCGACTTACATTCAAGTTTACGTCCGAGTTCAGATCTAAGTAACTGTACATGGTAGGATCATCTAATCTTGCATGTGCATGCATCTTTGGGGGTAGGTCAGCATCCAGGCAAAATTATGTCACTTTGACCTATATTTTCCGCATGATTGACTTGCGTTCAAGTTTGCGTCCGAGTTCAGATTTAAGTAACTGTACATGATAGGATCATCTAACCTTGCATGTGCATGCATCTTTGGCAGTAGGTCAGTATCCAGGCAAAATTATGTCACTTTTCCGTTTATGTCCGAATTCAGGTCTCGATAACTGTACATGGTAAGATCATCTAGCCTTTGTATACATGCATAAAGGATGGTAAATGAGCACCCTGGCCAAATTGGGTTTCTGTGTCCATGTGCCATAACGAGGCGAACTTTGTAATCTTTGATTACCTATGTTTTATATTCGAGGTCTTTAAGTTAGTTAAAGTATGTTTCAGAGTAATTAATTGAATTAAAGTGCTTCGTAAGAACATGGGTGGTTAAAATGCCTTCGCGCTGCGCGCTCAAGTTTCTTGACCACCCCCTTTCTTACGAAGCACTTCAATTCAGTTAATTACTCTGAAACATACTTTAACTATTGCTTTACTCAGATGCAAGTTTACCTGTATATTGGAATCGCAATAAAACTTTTTTCATTCGACAACCGTCTTCCCAATGATTGAACTGAACAGACACTACATAAGCAATGAATGGATATGAAGTAAATGTAATTGAGACAATACATGGCAAAAAATAAGCAATGTAACAACGCTTTTATTGTTGTTCTTCATCTTGAAGTCAATACATGTCGAAATAACCATCTGCAGTACAAAAATTTATTACCCTTTCGATTTTAGTATAGTAGATGTCGAGGAATCAGGTCAAGTCGATCCCAAATCAAGACGCCCATCGGATAAGTTGCCCACTATACAAGACAAGTCGCCCACTACACATGATAAGTCGCCCACTACATAAGAGAAGTTGCCGCCTGTTTTAAACTTGCTATGAAAGACTGACTAAATACTGAAGTTACTGTGAATTTAAATTCTGCATTGCGCATTTCGACAACTTATGTCTCTTCAGTGCAGATAAATCTAAACGTTTGGAAGACCATTAACTCAAAGATGTTAAAAAACTGACAGAGAACATATAACCAATATGATCTAAATGTAAAGCCAAAATCAGCTAAGGACAGAGCTTTGCATGAGGGAGATACTTCTTAGTTTTCAACAAAATTTACAAAAATTTAGATATTGTAAGGTTTCAAATAAAATCGGCTTTCGGATCAGCACCGAAGTACTGACTACTGGGCTGGTGAATGCCCTCGGGGACTGAACAGTCCACCAGCAGTGGCATCGACCCAGTGGTAACAAATGACTAAATACCGAAGTTACTGTGAATTTAAATTCTGCATATGCGGATTTCGACAACTTATGTCTCTTCAGTGCAGATAAATCTAAACGTTTGGAAGACCATTAACTCAAAGATGTTAAAAACTGACAGAGAGCATATAACCAATATGATCTAAGTGTAAAGAATGACATTAAAGCAATATGGAGATAGAACGAATTTAAAAATTTGTTTATTTTTCAACTGATTGCTCTTGATTTAACAGAGATAAGAAACGTATATGCACTTTAAAGACAAGTCGCCCCTTTTTCAACTTTCTATGATTTCTTTTTATTGTCTGTCTTGGCGCTTTTGCTTCACCTTCTTTATGACTGGCCGGTGTCGAGGTTCTGCTGACGTTTATGGTTTAGCTCCTTCGACTTCGACTTCGTAGCAAGGACGTATAATAAATATATTTGTCCTTGTTCGTAGTATGTCTCCTCGCTAGTGTACCCCGGGTTGTGTAGATCATATTCAGTTTCTTCTAACTCTGGAGATAGATGTGTCATCCCATCGCAGTAGGTACTTAAGGTGCAGTACTTGTCTGGAACATATGCACTGTGTATGATGTTATTGCTATCTTTAATTGGTCGCATCTTTGTATTTAACAGATGTCTGTACTTCGTCGGTGTCAACGGGAAGCCCTTGTAAATTGGTCTGTCTTGGGTAGCGTGGTTACGTGTTCTTATAATCGTCGCATCGGTCTTCACGCTGGTAGAACTCGATTGTGCTGTCTCCCTCAACCGGAAGAGATGTCTAGCGTTTCTTCTCCTGGTAGAAGGAGACAGATGCTTCTTTTCAGTGCCTGGCTGGTTGTCCCTGTATGCTTGACGGGTTCCAGTGCCTTGTTCCAGCAAAGAGTAACATTAATTTGGTTTGAATTGCAACCTTTAAACATTGTAAATTGCGTATGCAAGCTTTAATTTCAACGAGCTCATTTAGCATAATTAGTTAGTTAATTAGCTTTGGTATAGAATAAATCTATTTTTCTTTCTAATTACTGTTAATTACTGTTAATTACGTATAATTGCGCTTGGTCAGCTTTCAAACTGCTCCGTTGTTAATAATCCTTTTCATCAATTTATGAGATAAAATATATTTTTTTCACAATTATTCATTTCATATTTTATTATTTATTAAATTCATTAATGGATTTTATATAAAAGTATAACGGCTGGGTGGGCGACTCCAAGGGGCGACTTGTCTCTATAAAGTGGGCGAATCGTCTTAATTTATGAAGGGGCGACTTGTCTTGGGAGCGATTGTGAAAATAAAATAACGGACAAAGATATAGGCACAATGTCAAAAGAAATATAAGTATTGTTTAATATATATTGGAAATTATGCAACCTGGTGGAAGGAATAATAGCAAGTTGGTCTTATAAATAGTATGAACTATTTTTCCATGGACTAGCTATTACAATGTAGTAGTTTTTTTGTTGATAGTTTGGCTATCAACAAAAATTACTATATTGTAATAGCTAATTCATGGAAGTCAGTTTACTTTTCTAAAGTGCACTCCAACATACTTTGATTCATGATATGTCTTTAAGGTGAGTGAAATTTTGATACTATACATGATTTTGTCCGAAAGTAAAACACAACATGAAAATATGCATAGTAAATTTGATATCTTGATATCTGTAGACTTCCTGTAAATATCTGAGGAAGAACAAATCTGACTATAATCATCAAAACTGTAACATATAAAAAAGGCAGTGGACTGATCATATTATAAGACTATCACAGAATATCATGAGATACCTGTTTGAATGAAATTCACAGGAAAAAAGATAAATATACGACGCACAGCTATGCATGTGAGAAGACTTTACACGTACTTTACATATTTTACATGTCAAATATGACCATAAGACTTTGGACAGGCCAGTGATGTTTATTAATGTAGGAAAGATAACAGGAAACATCACCAATTGCCGAAAATTACAATCAAATGCCACAATCTTCCAGATTTCTGCACAAGATAAACAACGATAGGAACTGTTGATGTCTGTATAAAAAAAAAGTAGGATTTAAAGTTATCATTGGCGAGTATTGTCTGTTGAAACATTTGATGACATTGATAAGTATATCATAAATTTTATCAATGGCGAGTATTGTCTGTTGAAACATTTGATGAGAATTGATAAGTATATCATAAATTTTATCATTGGCGAGTATTGCCTGTTGAAACATTTGATGAGAATTGATAAGTATATCATAAATTTTATCATTGGCGAGTATTGCCTGTTGAAACATTTGATGACAATTGATAAGTATATCATAGATTTTATCATTGGCGAGTATTGTCTGTTGAAACATTTGATGACAATTGATAAAGATAAACCTCACGAACATAGTTATTCGGTTCCTTATAGTAGAGTCGACATGTGTGGAATGTATTGAATGAATATAAACAATGTACATACGCAAACGAATGGCTAAGCAAAAAGAGGGGAAATGGTCGAAATTCGAAAATCAATAATCTAAAAAACATGGCAATTCAGATGTAACACAAATTAATACAACACGACAATGACAAGACAAATAAACACAGGAAACAATTTCAATTTCAGCGACAAAAAAAGGTTTGCCCTTGTATGAATGTGTTTTGTGACAAAATAAACATACTCATTTGCGCACTTGAATTTGTCACTAAAATTGTCGACTCTTCTATTAGGAATTTATGTAATTATTATAAGATTTGAGAAACGAAACTGATCTGATTTGCCAAGCGGGTAATTCATTTAACTGTGCATTTAACTGTACATTATGGTGGCATAGTTCTGCCTCCTATTTGTCAGATAATTGAGTAGACTCGTCAGATATTTATGTCAACATGTCAGATATTTATGCCAACATGTCAGATATTTATGTTGACTTGTCAGATAATTATGTTCACTTGTCAGATAAAAATGTATTTTGTTAGGTGGTCTATTGACCAGCTAACGCCAATGTCTGCCATCCAAAAGTCAACATAAATATCTGACAAGTCCACATAATCATCTGACAAGTCGAAATAATTATCAGACAAGACAACTAAAGTAAATAGATAAGGGGATAATAGATCTCCCTGCCTAACCCCCCTCCCAAGGGAGAAGAAGGGTGACAAATGTCCATTATTCACCACTGTACTTGTTATATCACAGTATAAACGTTTTACTCACTTATTTAATGAAGGACCAGAACTATAAAATTCTAAAGTTTTTTCGATAAATGACCACTCCACCATATCAAAAGCTTTTTCAAAATCTGTCAAAACCAGGAGTGCAGGAACCTCTTCTTCTTCCAATTTTTCTATTAAATCCATAATAATTCTTATACATTCCCCAATATACCTTCCTTTCAAAAAACCTTTTTGAGTTTCACTTATAATATTCTGTAAAACCGGTTTTAATCTGCTGGCTATACAGGCTGATGCTAATTTTACATCTACATTTAGGAGTGCGATTGGACGCCAATTTTTCATAAAATTTTTATTTTTACCTTCTTTAGGTAAACATGTAATCATACGTTGGCGTTGACTTATAGAAAACTTTCCTTTTTCTAAACTTTCATTTAGACTATAAAGCAAAATAAATTTTATATCATTCCAAAAACAACTTGTAGAATTCTGCTGTGAAGCCATCTATACCGGGAGACTTGAAGTTCTTCATATTCTTCAAAGCATTATGACATTCCTGTAAGGTTATATTTCCTTCACAGGAGAGTATTTCTTCCTCTGATGGTTTTATAAGATATGGATTTTCATTGTTCAAAAATAGTGATTTATGAATATTTTCTAATTTTGGATTTGAACTAGTATACAGTATTTTTTTTTTTTTATAAAATCCCTTTTGTTCTAACACAATTAATTTAGGATCTGTAATTTCCTCTTCATTTCCAACAAATAGTTTTGAAATCACCTTTTCAGTATAATTTTATTTTCTAAATTACAAAAATAACGGGTACTTCTCTCCCCTTCCTTTGCTCTTGTAATTATACCACTTATCTTTTTATCTCTTATAATTATTATTTCCTTTTCTACTTTATCTATATCTTCTATTAATTTATCTATTTCGGCTCCACTACCTATATTCTCAGAAAGGTTATTATTCAATAAAGCTAGTTTTGCAAATAATTCCTTTTCCTGTTTATCTGTTTTTTTAAGCCAAGAACTATATGATATAGATGTACCCCTTATTTTCATTTTCATAGTCTCCCATAGTAGATGGCTGTCAACAGAGAAAACTTTTTCTGGGTTATCAAAGTCAATGTTTGGATCCACTTCGTATTCAACAATCACATTTTTTATAACTTTTTTTACTTTATTTACAAATTCAATATTATGAAGTAAACTATTATTAAATTTCCAAGTACCTGGGCCTCTGCTACTGTAGTTTAAGGCTAACCGGTGAGTGGTCTGTTCTGCTTACTCCTATGTCTGTTGCCAACACAGATGACTCAATATCCGATGAGACTAAAAAGTAATCTAATCTACTCTGTTTTCGGTTTGGCCCCTTCATGTGTATCGTTTTACATTATGATGTTTCACTCTCCAAATGTCAACTATATCAAGATTGTTTTCCATATCCTTTATTCTAAGTTGAGATTTTGGATTATTTTTATTTGAATACCCAATAGTATCCATATCATACTCTTGATCAACATTCCAATCACCCACCATTATGATGGAAGTGTTGCCCAACAGTGTAACTTTGTCTTCATTTTTTTGGGGGGATCAGGGTTATCACCGTTGGGACCATATAGTGCCACTAATGTTAACCTATAATCTTGTATAGTAATATCTAAAATTATGTAATTCCCATTTACATCCATAATTTCTTGATTAATTTTAAATTCCAATGAGTTTTTGAAAAGTATTGCTACTCCTCTGCTTCTGCTGGAGCAAGAGCTAAACCGGGCAATGTATCCCCACTCATGATACCACTTTTTTCATTTTCTATACAAGAATGAGTATCAATTAACACTGTAATATCATATGATTCTTTACATTTCATAAAGATAACTAAATACCAAAGTTACTGTAAATTTATTTTCTGCATATGCGCATTTCGACAACTTATGTCTCTTCAGTGCAGATAAAATCTAAACGTTTGGAAGACCATCAACTCAAAGATGTTCAAAAACTGATAGAGAACAAATACCCAATATGATCTAAAAGTAAAGCCAAAAACAGCTAAGGACAGAGCTTTGCATGAGGGAGATACTCCTCAGTTTTAAACAAAACTTACAAAAATTTAGATATTGCAAGGTTCAAAATAGAATCGGCTTTCGGGTCAGCACCGAAGGACTGACTACTGGGCTGGTTATATCATTTCGTTTGACATAATTTACCAGTCCTCTACAGTTAATTGAACCTACTGTGTTAGAAGATATATTAAACTCAAAATACACAACCTACAGTAAAATACTATATGTAGATACTCAGTGACCAAGTATAAAAATATTTTCGTATATATTTCATACTCTCCAAATTTTCCTATATTACTAGATATAACAGACACACATATAAATACAAATGTTACAGTTGCAGTTTTATACCATAAATAATTCCCCACCCCCAACACCTAAGTGTATACACATATAGGTTCTCTATCAATAAAATTATAAATCAATAAAAAGAAAAGTGTAAGGAAACAACCAATGATGAAAAAGGTTTTTAACTCCATTTAAAGTTTCAATAAATATATGCCAAACACATATAAAAATATAGTGCCAAAAACAGAAGTTCATAAATATATTCATGTTTCGTTAGTTTTACATGTAGTTCCTGAGAGTAGTACAAAGACAAAACACAAAACAAGACACAAGAGAAACATACATACATCATACATATATTTACCATTATAAACTAAATTACACATAGTGTTCAGTTCCGAAGTTCAAAGTAAATAATTATTATATAAAGGTACAGATAAGGATATATACTACGAAAACTTTTTTCAGTCTGGAGGTGAAATGTATACATCAAATTTATTTGTTAAATTGATAATGCGATTAATAATAATAATCAGTCATCGGTACTCGACAGATTGTATGCACCAAGTTATATCAGTGAACCCAAATACTGAGAGTCACAGTGTGTCAGTTTAAAAGTCGCTGAGAAATGGACATAGTGCATGTAAAAACTTTGCAAAGTTACTAAACTATAAAATTAAAGTTCAGGGTATTTTGGAAGATGTCAAGATGGCATATATTCCCTACAAAGTAAGTCAATGAATATAATACGGAGATCATATATATTTATTACAGGATGCCTAATACGGAACGTCTATAGTTATTACACTTGAAAAAAAATGTGAAGATATTATCTGACAAGTCAACATACCGGTAAATATCTTACATATTGACATAAATATCTGACAAGCCTAATTAATTATCGTAGGGGGCAGAACTGTGCCACCATACTAATCTTATTGGCTTTTTGCGAATAAAATACATTTAAACTAGAGAGTGACAGACATGATAGAGGGAGACGCACTACAAATACCCATGCCAAAGCTTCAGATCAAATATGCAGTTGTTACTGCATACAACGGTCAATAGTCCGACAATATACAAAATTATGAATTACATGAAAGCTTAGGATAGTATTCACTTTCTTCTTTCTTTAAAGAGGTTCCAAATAAGATGCTTACCGAGGAAAATAAACCTAATGGAAAATTGTTCTTCTGATATTGGCAAAAAAAGGGAGAGTATAAAAAATGTTGGTCTTAGGGCCTTTGTAGTTTTTGATATATATATTAATGATATTGCTGATTAACTATTAAATTGGAATCCTTCAATTCGATGAGATATTGTCAGAAATAATGAAGGCTATTTTAAAGAAAATTAAAACTTAACATATTTTTATTCTATGAATGAAAGCAGGGCTATATATTACAATGAACCGCGCATGTCATTCAACACATCACGTGATGGCAAAATATAAGCCTATTATTCTCAAATAGTTCAAATGCACATAATTGAAATAAATATTCAGAAACCCTGACCTTGAAACCTATCTGAGCTAGGAGAAATATTAATTTTTCATTGTGTATGTAATAATAATAGCTACATAAAATATCTTTTAAGGATGGTCACTCATTTGAAACTGTCTTTAACTTCTGGGACTCTCTTATTCTATCCACCATGATATATTAGAAAATTTGGCACACTTACACCCATTTTTTTTCGTTCCAAAATATGATTGCATTCATCTTTAATAAAATTTTGACAAAATTTGTTGAAATTCTTGATAATCCTTAGTGCATTTGAAATGTAATTGTCTCAAGCAAACTAAAAGAAAAGTCTAAAGAACTTAGGTTTTCCTCCAAAATTTCCCGCACTTATATCTTTAAAAAACGGGCGCACTGCCTTATCAATATTTTTCGCTTAGATTGATGATCGATGTTCTAATGTAGTAAATAAAATAAAAATATTAATCTAAACCTATGCATATATTTAACAACACAATAGATAAAATCAACAAATGAACATATTTGCATTTTGCAATCACTCGTCCATTCTTCAATATATCATTTCCAACACCGATATTATTTGGAAAATTAGAAAATTTTGTTTACAACTTAGGAGAATCTCCCTTATGTAAAGCTTTGACCTTAGCTGATTTTTGCTTTCACTTTAGATCCTTTGGATTATTTGTTCTCTATCAGCTTTTATACATCTTTCGATTTCTGGATTTCCAATGTGGACTGAAGAGACATTAGTTGCCTAAACGGCCAAAATGCAGAAAGTAAATTTACAGTAGCTTCGGTATTTTGTTATTTACTAATGACGAAGAAAAATCCATATTAATTAATCATAAATGTGTTGGCATTCATCCATCTGTATGCACTCCCAAGGCGACAGCCAAAACGGAAATAAGATTTTCTATTGTCCACCAGCCATGTTTAAACTGTCCTGACACAAATATATTTGCTGTTAACAGATATCTACATCTTTTTTAAGTAGTCGAATTCATGGAATGGCTTCAATGGAATGAATCCTGCTCTGATAAATCGCTATTATAATGCCTCTTAAAAATATTGTTATTGTTTTGCCGTCTTGCATCCGTCCGTCGTCCGTCTGTCCGTTATAAAATTTACGAAGAGCAACTTTTTAGCTCACCTGCCCTAAAAAGTCATGTGAGCTTTTGCCATCAATTAGCGTCCATCGTCCTTCCTCCGTCCGCCAACAACTTAAAAAATGATCTCCTAAAACCGCTAGGCCAATAGGCCATACCCGAGTTCTAGTATTTAGATTTACCAGTGTTTGTCCAATCTGACATAGGGTAAAAATGATCAAAATTGCAAGATCTACCTGCCTGCAATTTTGGAAAAAATCGAGAACCCGTCTTGGAGTTATTGCCCGTTTCCGTAAAATTCTCAAAATTTTAATATTTCTAATTTTTATTATTAGAAAAACTATAACAGATAGAGGTCAACTTTAAATTGCAAACATGTTCAGAATACCAAGATATTCAATTCTGGAAATTTGGGAAGAAAATCTAAATGTCTATGAAGGATTAATTGCATTTTTTGGGTCAAATTTCGTAATTATATACATTTTGTCTTGTATTTCAAAAACGATTTGATATGGAGGTTAAGTTTGAGTATCAAAAGTGTTCAGCTTATCAAGAAATACAATTCGTACATATTTTCAACCCCATCCAATCCAAGATGGCCGCCAACTGGGAACATATTTTAACGTATTGGAAAATGTTGTAAATTATTACTATTTGAAAGCCGTTTCATAAATGATATTGAAATCAACTAGGCATGGTAACATGATGATCATCTACCAAGTTTTGCATTTCTGTACCAATACAAATCCAAAATGACTGCTACCGGGGAATAGTTTAACATAGGACTATGCTGTGAATTGTTACTAGAAAACTGTTTCATACATCAAGTTGATATTAACTAGGTATGGTAACATAAAAGTCATTAAACAAATGTGTGATTTAAGTACCGATCATAGATCCAAAATGGCTGCAAGTGCAGATAATAGTTTAACCTTGGACCCGATGGGAAAATGTTGTAAATTACTAGTTCTCGAAAACTGTTAACTGTTTCATATATCAAGTTGGTATTAACTAGGCATTTTAATCTCTCAGATGACTGACTTTACTACCAAATGACTATCACCTAAGATAAAACATCAAGCCCTGTTTGAAGACTATCACCTAAGATAAATCATCAAGCCCTGTTTGAAATCTTATTCGATCAGTGGAAACCAGGTGATCTATACAGCCCCAGTTTATGTCTTCGATCCAGCTGTAACCAAGCTTTATAGGATTATTTTTACCCCGTTGGCTAGTTGTGCAATGATGTTTTCAAAATTATCGACGCTTTGTCAGAGATTAATATTATTTTTACTCATAATTTTATAAAATTCAGTTTGGTGCTACAACTACGTCTTTTATCTGATTTCATCCAGAATTCACACAGTTATTGCCGATCGCATTCTTAAGTCGTGCACATTGGTTTGCCAGAAGTCTCACCTTTTTGTTTTACAGAGTTATAGACCTTTATGAATTTATATTCTCCTACATCTTGAATTAAAAACTAATATTCATCTGTCCACTAAAACCAAAGTTATGCTGTTCATGGACGCCAACGACGACGGCAACCATACCATAATGCGACCGAAAAATTTGCGGCTGTATAAGAATTAATACCAAACAATTTAAGGCTTTATGTACTGTCGGACTTATGACTGTCGTACTAATGACCGTCGGACTAATGACTGTCGGACTAATGACTGTCTGACCACTGACGTGATCCCGATGTGAGATGCGAATAAACCCCAAAACTCTGTCAAATTGTGCAGGTGCTATAAACGTGTCCTCTTCTGTACAGCGCCACCTTTAGCCAGTATTAAACAAAAATGGCGGAATAATACGAGACACCCCAAGTTGAATCCTAGACATGTCGGTACCTGGACAATTCGGTACTGACATGGGACATTTCGGTACTCGGTACTATAGACATTTCGGGACTTGTGTTGAGCAATTCGGTACTCATAAAAAGATAGAAATCTGGTCACAGAAGTTGTCGTTATGAGTGATATTCTATTTATTTATGTTGAAATTACATGTGAAAGGTACCAATTACTATATACAATGTATTTGCGTTGTTCTGCACTTACTTTGAATAATTACTAGTTTTACGTGACCTATGAACGGCAAGTAATATTGCTTGACATATCGTCGAAGCTTGGTTGATTCAAAATTCAGAATATGTGAATACGTTGTATCTCATTATAACCTGTATGAATGATGGACAAGGAGGATAGGGGAAAACATGGATCTGCCTCTGAATCGATTTTAAGGTGCTCAAATGTAAACCATGATATATAGAGAATGTACTGACTTGTTTTGTTATTTTGTAAACTTATAACAGAGACATATTAATGTATTTCTCTGATTTTAATAAAAACTTGAAAGATATAACGGGAAACACATACTATTGTCGAAGATCAAAATCACATGCTTCAAGGAACTGCACAAGAAAATCCAATAAAAGACCGTGACATTTCTGATACCTTATCCTCTTTCGGTAGAGGTACCGCTGCCTCATGAATGCGTTAAACAATGAAACTTGCCACTTTCATTGTGGTTAATTCCATTTACATCGGACGTCTATACAACGGGTTCTTTATAGGACCCTTAAAAGGGATAATGAAACACCAACATATCAAATGCTTTTTCGAAGTCTGCAAATACACCAGCGTGAATAGTTATAAATTTACGATGTAATGTTGCTAGTATAGTGTGGAAAGATCCAAGCTCACGACCCTTCTTGATTGTCTGTCGTCTGTACTTGCTTCTGGTCCGTAAAAGTCGGGTACAAACTTTATTTCTAAGTCGTTCCAGTGTTTATTCAGCTGACTCTTAAAGATGTTCACTACTATTTGATGTACCTCGTATACATTATAAAATTGATGGATTCAAACTCCTTGTGTTAGTGTGGAGAAACCCACGCTAACTCAGCAGGATTTGCTACAGATGAATAGGATTAGGGAGTTGTTTGCTCGTATTTATATCTTTATACTTGGCATTGTGCAATAAATAAATAAATAAATTATATATAAATATACAAATAAATAAATGGATTTTACAAACTTAAAATGTGGGCCTTTATTATTTAAGTTTGGTATGTAATTCATAGTGCATAATGACCCTTAGATAAATAGCAACAATCGATTGTTTCGATTTCTTTAATTTTTGTACTATGAGAAGTTTTTTTAACAAAAAATGTCGCTTTATGTCCTCAAATTCTCCCAACATGGTAATGATGTCATAGTTATAAATAGGCATGTACAAGCATGCGTGTGAAATCTCAAAGCGGTATTCCGAAATAAACTGTTGCCTCTGTTGGTGCTTCTCGTTGGCAATGTTGGCTACCGAATATATTGATTAAATAGTAAACTCAGAGACGCCCACAATGCGGTCGTTGGCTTCGTTGGCTCACATCCGGGGATTTCGTTGGTTTCGTTGGCTCACGTTGGCAAATAATATTATAGTAAGGAAAGAGTCAGTTGGCTGCCGAACGTACTAAATATAACGTAAAAACAAAGGAAGTTTAGAATGGTGTTGTTGGCACCGTTGGCAAATCTACAGTTCGCATTGGTACATGACTATATTACTGCAAAGAATTTCATACCGGACACACAATGATATGTGAGTATTTAGCATTAGATTTATATAATTAGTTTTATAGTAATTTAATTTAAAAAGGACATTAGATTTGTTTCCGGCAAGTTCCAGATCCGGGAAAGTACCGCATCTTACTTGTCTATCCCTATTTCCGCTGAAATGATTTGTATCACATGTGGCAAATTATTTTCATCAAAATATACCGGCCTTAGACGCCATACCCTTGAAAAGCATGATACTCCACTGAAGTACAAATGTGACATATGTAACTTTGAGTTCTCGCGCAGGTTTTCCTTGTATGCCCA
>MJUU01047671.1:0-18052 GCA_002080025.1 Modiolus philippinarum | reverse complement strand
TTTGGTATTTAGATTTTTCATTGTCATTACTTGAACCACAGGGTATGTTACTGATTAGGTATTGTTTACTTCCTATGCATATACACAAACAAGGGCAGACATTTTTGTTGCACCTGTTTGCCTCAACCCCTGTTTATTTTGTTTAGTCCTTTCAGTATATTCAAAACCTGGTCTAGTTCACTCCAAGAGATATTTATTAGGGCCGGCCATCAAATGGCCACACCCTATAGTAATCAATCTGTCCGTCCATCTGTCAGTCTGTCTGTCAGTGTTTCCTATGTTGTACGATAACTTAAGATTGCCTTCACAGATTTTTATAATTTTTATACTCAATCATGTCAATGTTGGACTTGACCAAAGGAAGATCCCTTTCGATTTTGAGGAACTTAGAAAACTAAAAACTTAATTAGCTCACCTCACGAAGTGAGAGGGGCTTATGTAATGCCCTAGCGTTGGCATCAGCGTCTGTGTGCGCGTTCATGTCCAGTTACTGTAAACGTGGAAATTTTTGCGCAGGGGTAATTTTCGCTATGTTTGCAGAAAGGAAAAATGCGTGAAAATATCCCTCACGCGAAAAGTTTGTTTATTTAAATGTTTTATTTAAGGAAGTCGAGAATTGTTCCATACCAACAATGATTCTGCGAAAATTACTCCCACGCGAAATGTTTGTTACCGAAAATCACGAAAAAAACCACCCGCGAAAATTTCCATGTTTACAGTAGGTAGAATGGTTAAAATCCATTCGTGCTTACTGACATGTGCGACATCAACCATATTGGAATGCATGATGCATGGGATGACAGCTGCAAGGCATGCTTCAGATGCTGTCTGTGACGTACATTTAACGCATGAGCGACTTGGTTTGGTAGAATGGTTAAAGTCCATTCCCGCTTAATGACATGTCCCACATCAAACATATTGGTATGCATTTTTAATGGCGGTGCCCTATAGTAATCAGTCTGTCCGTCCGTCTGTCTGTCTGTCCGTCTGTCAGCATTTCCTATGTCGTACAATAACTTAAGATTGCCTTCACGGATTTTTATGATTTTTATACTCAATGTTGGACTTGACCAAAGGAAGGTCCCTTTCGATTTTGAGGAAAATCGGAGAACATTTTTTGCGGAAAAACTTAGTTTTTATATGAAAAAATGCATATTTTGAGAATTACCTCTATGTCGTACCAGCCTTCACTGATTTTTATGATTTTTATACTCGATGTTGGACTTGACCAAAGGAGGGTCCCTTTCGATTTTGAGGAAAATCGGAAAACAGTTTTGGGGAAAAACTTAGTTTTTATATGGAAAAATGCATATTTTGAGAATTACCTCTATGTCGTACGATAACTTGAGATTGCCTTCACGGATTTTTATGATTTTTATACTCGATGTTGGACTTGACCAAAGGAAGGTCCCTTTTGATTTTGAGGAAAATTGGAAAACAATTTTTGGGGAAAAACTTAGTTTTTATATGAAAAAATGCATATTTTGAGAATTACCTCTATGTCGTATGATAACTTAAAATTGCCTTCAAGGATTTTTATGAATTTTATACTCGATGTTGAACTTGACCAAAGGAAGGTCCCTTTCGATTTTGAGGAAAATCGGAAAACAAATTTTGGGGAAAAACTTAGCTTTTATATGAAAAAATGCATATTTTGAGAATTAACCCTATGTCATACAATATCTTAAGATTGCCTTCACGAATTTTTATGGTTTAAATACTCAATGTTGGGCTTTACCAAAGGAAAGTCCCTTTCAATTTTGAGGAAAATTGGAAAACAATTTTTGGGAAAAAAACATAGTTTTTATATGCGAAAATTCATATTTTGAGAATTGACTCTGTCATATTATACAGTAACTTAAGATTGGATTCATAGATTTTAAAAATTTTTATACACAGTGTTAGAGATGATCAAAGGAAGGTCCCTTTTGATTTTGAGGAAAATTGAAGAGCACATTTGGGTAAAAACTTTTTTTTTTAATGTTTTCAAAAGTTTTTATTCCGAGTTGAGTTAAATCACAGGCCTGTGGGGCCCTTTCTGACATTGTCAGTATTCTAGTATGATTACAACTACAATGCATGTTTCAGATGCTGTCGGTTATGTTCATTTTAGGCATGAGCAACTCAGTTAGGTAGAATGGTTAAAGTTCATTCCTGCTTACTAACATGTCCCAAAAATTTTATGGTCGTATTATTGTATGGTGTTGGCGTCTGTGGACAGCATAACTTTGATTTTATAAAGCTTTGTACAAATATTAATGAAGACTAAGATCAGTGAAATGGGAAAATTGGGTTAAACTCAAAATTATACATACATGATATATGTGAAATATAATTAGGATAACAGTAAGATTTGAATTATGTTTGGGTCTTTTCAGCATGAGAATGAAGAAGCTTTGGAAGTTACTTAGTATGAGCATAATGAGAATAAAGAATCTTTGGAAATTTTTGAAGAAGACAAAAGTACTTCTAATGAGGATTCTTCGCAGGTAAGTTAAGATTCTGATAAGATTCATTGTCTGCACTAAATTAGCTCATATAACCAAATAAGTGCGATAATTTGAGAGTTACAAGGAAAAATATTGGTCTGTTCAGGACATGGGAGTTGTTTTAAAATAATGAGCTAAGCTCATATTTCTGATGATAAAAATGTATTATACGACCACAAAAACTTTTGAGGTCATATATTGGTATGATACTGGCGTCGTCCGCGGCGGTGGCGTCTGTAGACACTTCGTTTCTGTGCAATAACTTAAGTTCTGGTCGACCAATCCTTATGAAATTTTAACACAATGCCTTGGCACAAAAGGAAGGCTGGGATTGGTTTTGGTTATTGTGGCCCCGCCCGTTTCTAAAAAAATTGGGCCAAAAAGGGCAAAATTAGGTGTTTTCGTATATTTGGCGTAGAAAACAGTTCGAGATAGAGGGTGTTCGAGCTGTTGAGATCGAACAATGTTGTAACTTGCAAAAAGGGACCACAAAAAGGGTTCAAGACATCCAGAGTGTTCAAACTATTGCAGTTCGAGCTATCAAAGATCTACTCTATTTGACTGTAGAATATTAATTATTTATTGGATTTTGATGGGGTCTCTTTCAGTGTGCTCCTGAGAAAATTTCCAATCTGGAGATGCCAACAGATTTCACGTCGCATGTACTGTTCTTGAGATAAATGGGGCCCAAAAAGGGCGATTCTCAAAAATTTTAATTTTTTAAAATTTTTAGTCCGATTTTGATGCAGTTTTTTGCAATGGATACCTAATGAAATACTAACATAGCGCTGAATCATCAGATTTTTGATATCTCATTTCCTTTCCGAGCTATGAGGGCCCAAACGGGGCCAAAATTGCAAGTTAAAAATTTGTAGTTTCTGTTTCCTAAAAAGTGTACAATAAAAAATTATTGCAAACTAATATGTAAAAAAGAAATAAAATTATTCATGAAGTCATTTTGTAATTTATTACAGAAACACACTGGGAACAGCAGTGTAAACCCAACTCCCTTTTATGAATGAGGATGAGGAGCCAAGTGCAGAAATGGATAATTTGAGCAGCCCCTCAGAAAGTGGAGATGAGCTCAGAGCAGAAATGGGTAATACGGATATAATGAATTTACGCTTAGGATGAACTGTTTTTCTTGTCCATGCTATCAGTGAATCATTCAAATATATATGTATATAACGAATTATTATATAATTTGAGCAGCCCTTCAGAAGTGGGGATGAGGAGCCCAGTACAGAAATGGATGATTATTTGAGCAGCCCTTCAGAAAGTGGTGATGAGAAGCCCAGCGCAGAAATGGATGATTATTGGAGCAGCACTTCAGAAAGTGGGGAATTCGATCAATAAATGGATTCTTAAGAAACTTTTAAAAGAAATGGATTAGCAACTTCAAGTAATGTTGAAAATATTTGAAATGGTATATTCTGTTGCTTTTGTTCATGTTTCCATAATTATGTGACTTATTAAAAATTAATTTTATTGTTGTTTCAATTAGCCACAGTCTGTTTTGAAATTGACAAGCCATATTGAAATCACTCCCTCTCCCCATCTGCTATCTTGTCTTTGCTTTCTATGTATGTATACTCAAGTATGCTTTATGTGTGAAACTTGTGTGTATATATATATATATACAGAAAAACTTGGTTATAAAAAACACGGATATAATGAATTTACGCTTAGGATGAACTGTTTTTCTTGTCCATGCTATCAGTGAATCATTCAAATATATATGTATATAACGAATTATGGTTATAGCGAACAATTTTTCATTGTCCCTCGAGGTTCGTTATAAACGAGTTTCACTGTATATATATATGATCACTTTCATTGAAAACAAATTTTAATTTTGGGGTTTTCTTGTTATTTAGTATCTTGGTTACTTTGACCTGTTTATGGATTAAGTACTCTCTATGTTGTATGCTAATTTGAAAAAAATGAAGGCATGCTGAGTAAGTGTACATGGAGAAATTACAACATTACAAAACAGTAAGCACAAAATTTTATATTCCTATCCAATTATTGACATTTGTTTTAATACAGAAAATCCAAATATCTTCTTTCTGTGTCACATGTTGTACGTGAACCTCTTTGCTAAAACCTCACAGCCTATTTGCTTTTTGGACAAAATTTCCATTTTACTTTTTATATTTTATTTTATTGAATTATGTTTCACACTATATCCAGATCTCCCTTTCAAAATTCAATTGAATCACTTCAGATATTTTGTACACTATTTTGTGAAATTCTTATTTCCAGTTCAAAAGTTATGGAACTTTGTCAAGTAAACTTAATTAATAGATTGTCGTCCCACCTTACATACAAATATGGGATGCCGGGAAGGATTTATATTTTCTTTTTAGCTCACCTGGCTATAGCGAGGGTGAGCTTTTGCCATCACTTAGCATCCGTCATCCGTCCATTGTAAACTTTTCATTCAAAGATCTTCTCCTCTGAAACCACTGGGCCAATTGGAACGAAACTTGATCACAATGGTCCTTGGGTGGTCCCCTTTAAAAGTTGTATCCGGCAGGGCCCTATGGAAAACACATTCAAAGATCTTCTTCTGAGAAACTACCAGTCCAATTGGAACCAAACTTAGTCACAATGGTCCTTAGATGGTCCCTTCCAAAAAGGTATCTGGCAGGTCTGAACCTCATCCAAGATGGCCGCCAGCGGGGGAACATAGTTTAACATTGGACCCTATGGAAAACACATTCAAAGATCTTTTCAGAAACTACTAGACAAATTGGTACCAAACAAAGTCACAATGGTCCTTAAATGGTGTTTTCCAAAAAAGGTATCCGGCAGGTCCGTACCTTATCCAAGATGGCCGCCAGTGGGGAACATAGTTTTAACATTTGAGCCTATGGAAAACACATTCAAAGATCTTCTCAGAAACTACTTGTCCAGTTGGAACCAAACTTAGTCACAATGGTCCTTAGATGGTCCCTTCCAAAAAAGGTATCCGGCAGGTCGGTACCTTATCCAAGATGGCTGCCAGCGGGAACATAGTTTAACATTGGACCCTATGGAAAAACACATTCAAAGATCTTCTCTGAAACTACCGGTCCAACTGGAACCAAATTCGTCACAATAGTCCTTAGATGGTCACTTCCAAAAAAGGTATCCGGCAGGTAAGATGGCCGCCAGCGGGGAACATGTTTTAACATTGGACCCTATGGAAAACACATTCAAAGATCTTCTTCTCAAACAACCAGTCCAATTGGAACCAAACTTAGTCACAATGGTCTTTAGATGGTGTTTTCGAAAAAAAGTATCTGGCAGGTCCCTACTTCATCCAAGATGGTTGCCAGCGGGGAACATATTTTAACATTGGACCCTTTGTGAAAACACATTCAAAGATCTTCTCAGAATCTACTTGTCCAATTGGAACCAAACTTGGTCACAATGGTCCTTAGATGGTCCCTTCCAAAAAAGGTATCCGGCAGGTCCGTACCTCATCCAAGATGGCCGCCAGCGGGGAACATAGTTTAACATTTGACCCTATGGAAAACACATTCAAAGATCTTCTTCTCTGAAAGTACTACTCCACTTGGAATCAAACTTAAACGCAATTGTCTTTAGATGGTCCTTTCCAGAAAAGATATCCGGCAGGTCCGTACCTCATCCAAGATGGCCACCAGCGGGGAACATAGTTTACATTGGACCCTATGGGAAAACACATCCAAAGATCTTCTTCTCTGAAACAACTTGACCAATTAGAGCCAAACTTAGTCACAATGGTCATTAGATGGTCCCTTCTTGAAAAGGTATCCGGCAGGTCCATACCTCATCCAAGATGGCTGCCAGCAGGCTACATAATTTAACATTGGACCCTATGGAAAACACATTCAAAGATCTTCTCAGAAGCTACTGAACCAGTTGGAACGAAACTTAGTCACAATGGTCCTTTCCAAAAAAGGTATCCTTCAGGTCCGTACCTCATCCAAGATGGCCACCAGCGGGGAACATAGTTTAACATTGGAACCTATGGACAACACATTTAAAGATTTTCTTGTTTAATGCACTTGTCCAATTGGAACCAAACTTTTCCACAATGGTCCTTAGATACTTCCTTCCAAAAGAGGTATCCAGCAGGTCCGTATCTCATCCAAGATAGCGGCCAGCAGGCAACATAGTTTAACATTGGACCCTATTTGAAAACGCATTCAAAGATCTTCTGTACAGAAAGCACTAGTCCAATTGGAACCAAACTTAGTCACAATGGCCCTTTGATGGTGCCCTCTGAAAAAGGAGGCAATTACCTCATTCAAGATTGCCACCAGTGGGGAACGTAGTTTAACATTGAACCCTATGGGATATATGTCATTCAGATCTCATTCTACTTTCTATGTCACCCATGGCCCAGGTGAGCGATACAGGCTCTTGAGAGCCTCTTGTTTATCTCACCTGACCAAAGGTCAGTGTGAGCTGTTGCCATCACTTGGCGTTCATCGTCGTCCATCCGTCGTCTGTTATTTTTTCACATTTTCCTCATCTCCTCTCCTTGGCAAATTTAACTTAACTTTACAGGAATGATGTATGGAAGGTCGTTTACAAAAGTTGCTCATTTTATTCTGATTGTATAAAAAACATGGCTGCCACTGCAGAACATAGTTTAACATTGGACCTTATGGGAAAATCCTCATTTTCATCATGTCCTCTGAAACTATTAAAGCAAATTTATCTAAACTGTATTGGTATAATATATGAGAGGTCCTTTACAAAGATTGCTCACTTCGGCCGGATCCAACAAAAAACACGTCTGCCAGCCTGAAACATAGTTTTACATTGGACCCTATGAAAAAATCATATTTTGATAATCTTCTCTGAAACCACTGAAGCAATTCAACCAAACCTGACAGGAATAATGTATGAGGGTCCTTCACAAAAAAATCAATGTTTTCCAGCTCTGACAACTTTTATTCCTGTGAACCAAAAAAGAAAATAATTGTAGTTTCAAAAAAAATTTTCACAAAATTTGAGCGGATCAGTTTACGAAGTTCAAGCGGGGATGAGAATCTCCTATTTAATTGTATCTGGCCTAATGGAATACTCCATTTTAATGCACCTGTGACAAAAAGTCTGGAGCATATTGTTTTACCTTGTACGTCCTTCTGCATGGTGGTTACATTTTTTTGGTCTTGTACATTGAAAACAGTAGAAGGTAGAGGTTAAGTTTAAATTACAAAAATGTTGAGCATATTAAGATCTACGTACCCTGCAATTTTGCAGTAAATCTTAATACTCATATAGGAGTTATTGCCCTTTTGTTGTCAAATTTTTATGATTTTTATATATATTGTCTTATAGTTCAAAAACTATTCCAGATAGAGGTTGACTTTAATTTGCAAAAATGTTCAGCATGTCAAGGACTACATTTTACATACGCCCAACTTGTTGGCATCTCATCCAAAATGGTCGCCAGCGGGGAACTAAGTTTAACATTGGACCCTGTGGGAAAACACATTCAAAAATTTTCTCCTCTGAAACCGCTCGACCAAATGGAACCAAACTTCATCACAATAGTAGTTGGGTGGTTGCCTTTATTGTTAAAATTGTGTTCGACATGTTCGCACCTCATTCAAGATGGCTGCCAGCGGGGACTGTGGTTTAACATTGGACCCTATGGGAAAACACATTCAAAGATCTCCTCTGACACTACTTTGCATATTGGAAACGAACTTAGTTCCAATGGTCCATGGATGGAACCCTTTAAAAATTTTGTCCGGCAAGTCTGGGTGATATCTAAGATGGCCGCCAGCGAGAAACATAGTTTAACATTGCACCCTATTGGAATACTTTCAAAGATCTGCCCCTCTGAAACCACTTGACCAATTGGAACCAAACTTCATCACAATAGTCCTTGGGTGATTGCCTTTAAAAGTTGTATCTGACAGGTTCGCACCTCATCAAAGAAGGCCACCAGCGGGAAGTATGGTTTAACATTGGACCTATGGGAAAACACATTCAAAGATCTTCTCCTTGTCAGTCATCGTCTAAGTTTCTATCAAATCTGAATTTAGTTGAAGGAGTTTCACGAAATCTTTATACTCTTGCAAACGAAGTTTAAGGGATATACAGGTTGTATCAGCCTGTCTGTCTGTCTGTCTGTTCGTCCGCATAAAGGGTACTCATTATGTGAAATCAACTCCTCTTACAGGTTTTATACTCCTTCAAAAGACAATTCTAATTACTGCATGGAGCGTGGCGTTCCTCAATATTGTTTGTCTACAATTGCTAGTCGCCAGGTTTCTTGAATCTGACCTGACTATTTCGCGTTGACAATGTATTTCCGTATTCACTACCATAGGATGCACCCGGTCAGCTCTGTAGACGAAGCTTAGGAAATCTGATCTAGGTTTGGATACCCCTTTACATGAAAAATACCGCTATGTTGGCAAGATCGTCGCTAGCACATTGTCGTAGAATGAATAAATATTCAAATATCTCACACTGCTCAAATTGGGTTTTTAATTGACGGGTTATCTGTTATGTGACAAATTTAGGTTTTCCCATGAACCTCATATTTGCAGCTTAGCAACCATAATGTGAACATCTTTCAGCGACCAAAAAAGAAAAAAAAGTACCTATATAAAGAAGTACTGAAATACAATAAAACACGTCGTATATTTATATAAACGGTCCATCTTGTAAATAAATAAATAAATAAATATTCTTTATTTCAAGAAGGTAACACAGTTAACAATAGTTGCCAATCTCCCCTGTAAGTAGTTAAGAAATGAGAGTTCTGCACCAAAGCCATTTTCCATGCAGAAATCCTGCATCAGACCCCAATTTTGGGGGCCCCGGGATGCAAATGGATCTTGAGCGAGGCGGGGATGCTGAAAAGTGCAGGGAGGGAAGGTATCTGGGGCGTGGAGAAATACCTCGTCGGAAAAGATTATTTTCTGGCGTAATTTTTACTGAATTCCCTCCCCTGATTTTTCGGAAGGAAAATAACATTTTTGCAAATTATTCGCGCCAGAGACTAAGGAAAGGAGAAAGAACCTGCCAGATTTCCTAAAATATGGCCCTGATGAGATTTCAATAATTTTCGCAGGGGTCCGAAGGTATGCCCGGGGAAAATTTGCAAATTATCTTGGCCATATGCAAATTTTCCCGACCTTCTCCAAGGATTTACTGGAATAAATACCGGTCGAAATCCTTTAAATAGTAACACTATGCAAAATTCTGGTGATCGAGAAAATCATCAGACCACCTAAAAATTTTTCCAAATTTGAATAGTATAAATAAAATCATGCCATCCAAGATTATCATGGATTGCTACGAAGATTCCGTCTGCGAAGATAGCAGACCAACTTCATCCCCCGAAATGCAGAAATTCTGCAATACCCCACTGAAAAGGAAGAAGGGGCAGCTTTGCAAGGGCAAACCTGGGAAAGATGGGCTTTGCTGGAGGCATACCCAGCGGCGAGACGATGCCGATCAGCCGATCGGAGGGAAATTTAAGGTGGCTGAGACCATGGGGGAACTGAGGAAAATCGCCAAGGAGGAAGGGGTGAAGGGATATAGCAGGAAAAATAAGATGGATTTGGTGCGGCTCATTGAGTCGGCGACCGACCGAAAATTCAAGCGCCGGGAAGTATTCACCAGGGCTCAGCTCAAGGCGATCGCGAGGCGGAGGGGGATCACCAATATCTCCCGGCTGAAGAAAGATCAGCTGGTCGAGAAGGTGAAGCAGAGCATTGAAGAAGCCGCCGACCATATCGAGGATGCGGATAAGCGGGAGGCCGTGGGAGGGGTATTTGGTACGGTGATCATCAAACCCAAGACGCAGCAGGACGTGGAGACTTTCATCAGGCTAAGCTGGGGGAAAATCCGGATCACGATTTCGGAGGGGCTGGTGGAAAAGAAAGGGTTGAAAGCGGAAATAATCCTCCACGTAGAGATGGTGAAGATCAGCCCGGCGACCGGCGAGAATATCTACGCCAATCCAAAATTCTGGTCGGCCTTGATGGTAATCACCGAGTCGGCAGATTTGGACGAAGTGATAGCGCGGATGGAGGATAAAGTCATTGAGAGCATGGCGACTTTCCAGGCTGAGGGGAGCGGATGGAGCTTTGGGCGCGTCAAGAAGCTGGAAATTCAGCTGAATGAGTACAAGCCCCTCAAGGGAAGCTCATATATCCCACTTCCCAAGAAGCTCGCGGCCAAGAAGGCAATAATCAACGTGAAAAATGAGGATCAGCAGTGCTTCAAATGGGCGATCCTCTCGGCCTTCCATCAAGAGGAGGTGGATCAGATACATGCCAGCCGAGTCAAGCAGTATGAAAAGTGGGCGGACGAGCTCAGATTCGACGGCATCGAATTCCCAGTCTCATTCCGGGCAATCGATAGGTTCGAGAGGCTCAATGAGGGAATCAAGGTCAACGTATACGGATTCGATACGGGGAAGGAGGGAGGGACCGACCCGATGAGGATATCTGAAAAGGATGATGCCGGGGCAAAGCACGTGGATCTCATGCTAGTAGCTAAGGATGAGACGCGGCACTACTGCTGGGTGAAGAATCTCTCTCGGCTCTTGACGGCGCAGGTGAGCGATCACAATGGAGAAGCTTACTTCTGCCGCCGATGTCTGAATCACTTCACTCGGCAAGAAAAGCTTGACCAGCACATGGAATATTGCGGACAGAAGAAGGCGGTGAAAATCGAGATGCCCGACGAAGGGAGCTACGTTAGATTCCAAAATCACATCCGGTCGATCAAGGTGCCATTCGATGTCTACGCAGACTGCGAGTGCTTCACGACCAAGGTAGGGCCCGAACCGGCAAAGACTGGCGTAGACAGAATCTTGCAGATGCTGGAGCGTATGATGGAGCTTATCAAGCAGAAGGTGGAAGGGGGCGAGCCATCCAAACCCCATACCAAGATCCCCCAGAAGCACGAACCCTCGGGATTCTGCTACCATATCAAGTGCTTCGATGAGACGGTATACGCCAAGGAGCCGGTGATCTACACAATGCAGCAGGTAGGGGAGGACTTGGGGCAGATCTTCGTGGATCGGCTCACGAAAGACATCCGTGAGATCTATCAGCAGGGCGATTTCAAGAAGCCCATGGCGACGACGGAGGAAGATAAGATCGCCTTTGCGGAAGCCACCAAGTGCTCCATCTGCGACCAGGAGCTTGGGGAGGATAAGGTAAGGGACCATTGCCACTTCACGGGCAGATTCAGAGGGGCCCCGCACAATGAGTGCAATCTGAACTATCAGGTGCCAAAATTCATCCCGGTCATCTTCCATAATCTGGCCGGCTACGATGCCCATCTCTTCATCAAGGCGCTGGGGGCTACCGAGGGTAAGATCAACTGCATCCCCAACACGGAGGAGCGCTACATCTCATTCACCAAGAGCGTGGCGGTCAGCTCATACATGGATAAGAAAGGGTAAGAGAAGACGCTCTATCAGCATCTGCGCTTCATCGATAGCTTCAAGTTCATGGGGGCAAGCTTGCAGAAGCTGGTAGAATCCACGCCAGCCGATGCCTTCACCAATATGAGGCGGGAATTTGGGGGAAAGCCGATGGATCCGGAGCTCTTCAAGATGGGGCACTTTGAATCGGAGAATGGGCGGAACATCACCTTGCGCTAAGGGATCGACCGGGAAAAGCTGAGGCATATCGTGACGCATCCGGAAGACTACGAGCTGGGAAGTAGGTATATCAAGGGGGAGAAGGTGGATAAGGATGCTCAGCTGACGCTATTGAAAGATTACCTGGCCCGCACCAATGCCCTGGGGGAGTGCCCGATGAGATATTACCAGCGCCACGGCTTCGGTAGGTATTGGACGTGCGAGAAGATTCGCCTCCAGAATATCAGCCGCCGCATCCGACATACCCTATGCGCTGATCATATGATCGATATCGATATGAAGAATGCGCATCCGACTCTGCTCTCCTGGTATTGCCATGAAAATGGGATCGCGTGCACGGTATCAGCGGCCGGGAAAGTCTTGGGTTTGATGATCACCGTACCAGACCTGATTGCCTACGAGGGAATCAGCCGGGACGACGCGAAAACCTACCTGCTCGCCATCATCAATGGGAAGAAGATCAAGCAATTCAAGCATGACGCACCCGCCTGGCTCCGGGACTACTATGGGGGAATTAGGCAGATCATGAAGGAAGTGATCAAGCTGAATCCTTACCTGCATAAGCTCGCCTGCGAATCTAAGGAGAAGAGGGGGACGGACTACAATATCGAGGGCACGACCGTGAATTACGTCATGTGCTCATGAAGATCGAGGTGGGGGCGCTCGTATTCGATGGGCTGATGATTCATAAGAAGGGGGTCCCGCGCACCAGGCTGCCCGAGATACTCCAAGGCTGCTCTCAGAGGGTGAAGGAAGTCGTCGGGGCGGATATCACCTTCACGGTCAAGGATATGAATGAAGGGTACGATATCCCCACCGCGGCGATTGGGCAGAAAAACCATCACTCAGACCTGCTGCTACGCAAAGGCGTCTACCCTACGACTACAAAAAATGTATATGGATAGCTTCGAGAGGCTTCAGGAGACCCAGCTGCCGCCCAAGGAAGCCTTCTTCAGCACGCTCACCGGTGAGCATATCAGCGAGGAAGATTACGCGCACGCTCAGAAGGTCTGGGAGACCTTTGGATGCAAGACCATGCGCGATTACCACGACCTATATCTGGAGACTGACGTGGTCTTGCTCACTGACGTCTTCGAGAATTTCCGCGAGATCTGCATGAAGCACTATGGTCTCGATCCGGCGCACTACTACACGGCGCCAGGGCTAGCTTACGACGCCGCGCTCAAGGTCAGCGATATCAAGCTTGAGCTTCTCACCGACCCCGATATGCTGCTCATGGTTGAGAAGGGGATTCGCTAGGGTCTGACCATGGCGTCTCAGAGATATGCTCGGGCGAATAATCCCTACGTGCAAGATTTCGATCCAAGCAAGCCGACCAACTATCTGATGTATCTGGACGCGAATAATCTCTACGGATGGGCGATGAGTCGGGCTCTACCCACCGGAGATTTCAAGTGGATCGATCCCCCGGAAGTCCCAGATCTCAGCCGCTCGGCGAAGAGGATAAGCAAGGATTCATCTTGGAAGTGGATCTCGAATATCCCAGGGAGCTCCACGATCGCCACAACGACTATCCCCTCGCACCGGAATCCATGGTGATCAATGGAGTCAGGAAGCTGGTGGCCAATCTCCACGACAAGGAGAAATACGTGGTCCACTACGTGAATCTCAAGAAGTATCTTGCCCGGGGCCTGAAGCTGAAGAAGATCCATCGCGCCCTCCGATTCACCTAGAGCCCATGGCTGAGGGGGTACGTGGAGAAGAATACGGTTTGCAGGTCGGCAGCATCCACCACTTTCGAAAAGGACGTATTCAAGCTCATGGTCAACTCGGTATTCGGGAAGACCATGGAAGATATCCGCAATAGGGTGGACGTGCGGCTGGTGAATAGTGAGAGGGTCGCCCGGAAGCTAGTGGCCAAGTCCAACTTCAAGCGCAGGACGGTCTTCAGCGAAGATCTGGCCGCCGTCCATATGCATCGCACCAAGCTGGTCTTCGATAAGCCCATCTACCTAGGATTCGCCATCCTTGATCTATCAAAGACCCTGATGGCCGACTTCGTCTACGATTACCTGAAGCCCCAGTATGGCGACCGGCTCAGTATCTGCTACACGGATACGGATAGCTTGATCTGCGATATCCAGACGGCGGACGTATACAAGGATATGGCGGAGAGCGTGCAGCAGTGCTTCGATACGTCCAACTATGCCCCAGACCATGCCTCCGGAATCCAGGCCGGCGTGAATAATAAAGTGCTCGGCAAATTCAAGGATGAGTGCGGCGGCCATCCAATGACCGAGTATGTGGGTCTCCGGCCCTAAGCATATGCCTTCAAGGTGGATCGTGAAGATGCAAGAAGGCTAAGGGAGTGAAGAAGTGCGTGGTTGAGACCAATCTGACCTTCGCCGACTATAAGGAGTGCCTGGATACGGGCAAGGAGAAGTATCGCTCGATGAATATCATCCGGAGCCGGCTCCACCAGATCCTGATGCTCGAGACGTGCAAGAAATCCCTCTCCTCCAATGACGATAAGCGCCACATCCTACCCGACGGCATCAGCACCCTCGCCCATGGCCACTACCGAATTGCCCAAGACTGAGGCAGCCTCCCCCTCCCATCCCCCAGAATTTCTCGAGGTCCGTGAACCTCGGGAAAATCTCGCTTCGCCGCCCCATCTACCCTCGGCAGGCTCTGACGGGTGCGAATGCCCATCCCTCCCTAGATAAATGGATAAGACCCTGACCAATCTTGAGCTCGAGCGAGCCGTGAAGAATCTGCATATCCCCCACTTCAGAGGCGTCTTCATGCGCGACGGCCTACCAGCCAAGCCCAGAGATCTCGAGTGCGGCATCCTGAATCATGATGATCTCGCGGGCCCCGGGACTCACTGGACTTGCTGGTTCAAGGACCGCAGCCGGAGAATCTACTTTGGCTCATACGGATTGCCGCCGCCGACCGAGCTGAGACGATATCTGGGCCTGCCGATCGATCATAATACGGACGAAGTTCAACCCCGCGGATCGGTCATCTGCGGTCATCTCTGCCTCTACGTCTTGAAGCGACTATCGGAAGGCTGGACCTTCGAGGACGTCGTCTTCTCCCTGCTATAGATAAAGTATGGTCGATAAATTTGGTCTAAGCGTGGGCCTCACCAGAGGGGCCAATCGCAAGGATGAGATCGAAGAGGATCTGGATATGAATTTCAATCGCATCGTCAATCTCAAGTATCCGGAGAAGAATAATGACGGTGCGACGAAGAGATTCGTGAAGCAATCCCAGAAGAGGCTCGAGGCTGCGGACGATAAGCTGGAGGAAAAGGTCGTCAAACTGCAGGAGGAGGTGCGGCGCCTCAAGACGGCCGAGAAGAATGACGTCATTGCCCTGAGGAAGATTCTGGACTCGAAGGTAGATATATCGGATTGCAGCAATATCAATGGCAGCCGGAGAGACGCGGATATCGATATGCAAAAGTATCGCGTGCTAAATCTCCCACTCCCCCAAACGGATAATGAGCCCATCACCAAAGCAGTATACGACCGCCTGCAAGCAGATCTTGACGCATTAAGGATCTTCGTCGAGCTGAAGCATGCGTAAATCAAGACTTTCTGGTCTCCCTCGATCGAGACCGGAAAACCTGCTGGGGGATTATTGCAAGTCGGATTGCTTGACCCATAAATTGAAAGATTTCGGATATCCCAACCATTTCACGAAGATTTCCTTGACCCCTCCCCTGGTTCGCGGGCGCAGGATATCCTCGATGCGATAGACGTCCTGGTCGGTGCGCTGGAGCTCGGGCCCGTAGAAGGATCCCTGGATCTCCTCACTGTGGAAATCCTTGAGGCGATAGGTCGGCGGCTGAGTACCCAGGACCTGCGATATGGTGAGGACTTCCTCTTTCCAGCGGGGCGTATATCCCTTCTCGAAGATGCCTTTCTTCTTAGCGACCCGGACCCTATCCCCGGGCTTGAATCGCGGTGGCTGCATGGGCGGGAGATCTCCGTAGAAATTCCAGAAGACCTTCGCATGATTCTCTTTCTGGCTGGCGGCGGCGGGAGTCATCTTGATGGATCGATGCTTTGAGGTATTATATTGCCGCACCAGATCCTCCAGGATGGGAAGATAGGCGCGCGTGCTATTGGCTGAGAAATATTTGAACATCCTCTCCTTCATGGTGTGATTCCAGCGCTCAACGACGCTCGATTTCACTTCATTCTCTGTGGAGTAGAGATCGATCTCATGCTTCCGGAGCAGATCCTTCACCTCCCGATTATAAAATTCGGAGCCCTTATCCGTCCATAGCTTCTGCGGGATGCGATCCTTGAAGACGGTCAGGAAGGCATCGGCCACCGTGATCCCCTTCTTATCCTTGAGCGGTACCAACCAGCCATATTTGGAGAAGACGTCGATGATGCTCAAGAGAAATTTATAGCCCCGATTATAGCGGGCGAAGGCGCTCATATCCACGAGATCGGCGGCCAAAGTATCATCCACTCCGCCCACCACCACTGGCCTCTTCTCAAACTTTCGACGGACGGGCTTATGGAGCTCTTCGGCTAGCTGGTCGGACCAGCACACTTTTTTTTTCTTAACCCCCAGCCAAAATCGAGCCTTGGTGTCGATGATTGGTCTGACGATACTTCGATCCATGCGCTCGCGGGCCGTAGGCTGCTGAATGCCGTCCAGCTCCTTGAGCATGGTCTTATCGCAGATGGAATTGCGGGCGGCCGTATCCTGATGCTGAGCATAGCAGAGATCGTGATGATAGGAGGCCTTATCCATGCGATTGATGGGTATGGACCAGGGCTTGGGGGTGCCGTCTGCCTTCAGACGCTTATGAAGCTTGGTGCTAGGTCCGGTGAAATTATGTCCTGGTAAGTGCATTTCCACGGGCATGCGATTGAGCATCTTATTCCAGAGCCCGGCGCCCGACGCAGCGATAAATTGGGATTTTTGGGAGCCGCAGATGGCGCAGGGTCCGACCTTCCGCAGCCTCCCATTGCTTGCCACCACCTCGTGGGCCCCGAGCGTATCGGTGGGCTTTCGGCATTTCACGCAGTAGATCATGCTTTATCTATATAAATGGACGTGCACGATATCTCTTACGACGCCGCCGCACCCACCAGGAGCAATCAATTTCTCCTCCCCCAGCGATCGATTCGCGGTCTGATCGTCGGGAAGTCGGGCTGCGGCAAGAGCACGCTGCTGAATAGTCTCCTTCGCTCTGGATGGCTGGACTATGATCGCCTCTACGTCTTCGGGAAATCTCTTCACCAACCCATCTATCAGCTCTTGCGAGCAACACTGGAGAAGGGTCTGACCAAAGAGGCCATCCGAGAGCTTCTCACCTTGCAGGATGAATATCCTCTGCTAGATCTCGTCGAGACTCTGCCCCGGGGGCCTGGTGGGATCGATGCCTCCTTCCTCGAGCAGGACGGCGACGTGCCCGATCCCCGCGAGCTCGATCCGGCAGATAAGAATCTGATGGTCTTCGACGATTTGATGCTGAGCAAGCAAAATAAGTGCGAGGATTACTACGTACGCGGGCGCCATAATAACGCCGATTGCTTCTACCTCTGCCAGAGCTACTTCAAGCTGCCGCGGCAGACCATCCTGGAGAATACCAATTTCATCTGCCTCTTCCTCCAGGACGATCGGAATCTCGACCATATCCATCGCGACATCTGCACGGATCTATCGCTCGACCAATTCAAGACCCTCTGCCGCCGATGCTGGTCGGAGCCCCATGGATTCGTGACCATCGATCTGACCAGTTCCCGAGAGGTCGGAAAATATCGGTCCAAACTAGATGAATTCTTCGTAGTCCCTGATAAATTATGAATCCCATAATGAAAGATTTTCTCTTGGTCCAATTCGTCGAGCAGATCATCCACTGGAGAGATCTCTGCCGCAGGTGCTCGCTCGAGCATCGCCTCAAGCAATTCGAGGATCTCGAGCGATGCTGGTGCGGAGTGGATGATCC
>MJUU01047668.1:6000-20478 GCA_002080025.1 Modiolus philippinarum | reverse complement strand
GGAAAGTCGAAATCATCACGCTTGTCGTAAAGTTTTGTTTTCAGACGTCCAGAGTTGTCAATGTAGAGGTATAGGTCCAGGTATGATGCTAATGATGGTGTATCAGTGGTCTCTTTAATTTCGAGTTCATTTGGGTATATAAGATGAAGTTTATCCTTAAATTGAGGATTGTTCAATGAAAGAACATCATCTATATAACGGAAACTGAAATTAAAGGAGTTGGCTAGCTTATTGTCTTTTTTCTGAACTAGCCCTTGTATGAACCTGGCTTCATACGAATAAAGAATCAAATCTGCTAGAAGCGGCGCACAATTAGTCCCCATAGTTATCCCTATTGTCTGCTGGAAAACTTGTCCTCCAAATTCTACAAATATGTTATCAATCAAGAATTCCAGCATTGTAATGACATCCTCCTCTGTATACTTTTTGTGTGAATCAGTGTGATGTTTAACAAAATAGGCCCCATCTTTACCTATCACTAAATATGAATATTTCTTTCACCCTTTTTAGTACAGAAAGACTGATGTATTAAATCCCGGAGTACTGACTTTAGCTTATCGTGTGGAAGAGAAGTATAGAGAGTAGAAAAATCAAATGTTTTGATACTGTCGCAGTGGTTGAGTTCAGTTGAAGATAGATATTCTAATAAGTCTTTTGTGTTTTTGAGAATCCACATCTGATTCACTCCACTTTTTGAGTATTCTCTATCACTATATATCTTTAGGCCATCTTTGACTTTTTAAGTAATGAAGTGAGGAGCTTAGAAAGGGGCATTCGGCAGACCCAGCAATGTATCTTTGTTTGTAAGGGCATTTATGTAATTTAGGTACCCAGTAGATACAATTGAGACAGTATGACAAAGAAAAAAATTAAATGACTCACAAACAGCTTATTACAGAGATTTTAGGGAAATGTTGTTAAAACATGACAGAAACTGATTAAAAAAACTGAGACGTAACTTAAAACTCCTTATGTAATAGTGAATATCGAATGGATATTCTAAACGAATCCGTTGAATTGGATTTGGGATCTAATGATCTGAAGATTATACACGAATTTTGCCCTCTCACCGATACTGCCAATGTCTTCTAAAATACACCACGACTCTTTACCAAACCTTTCGAGAATTCTGAGTTTGATTTTTCTTCCATAGTATGACAGTATTTTACGGGCAGACAAACTAATATATACAAGACAACATAAAAAGAACCAATGCACTGATAATGTGAACACACTTGGATACCGACAGTGATATCAGGTGTCCCGGGGGTAAGCATGTTCTGAAACAATGTCTTTCTCGTTGAACGAAAAATCAATATTCATAAAATAAGTAGCAGACCATAAAATCATGTACAACTCAATTTCTATTGAGTTTATGCGTAGAAGCACAAAAGTAAATGCAGGAGAGAATGGTACGTACTTTGCCTGGCCGTTTAAAGAACTTAAAAAGACGGTCATATTAAATTCAAATATCACTTAGTTAATGGTGGCTTTCCATTTATATCCGCCTGTTTAACAGCTGTCATATATCTTTCGGGTTTTCTCAATATTTTAATTTGGTCTACACTGTAGAAACATAAATTTGGGAAATTATCAAATAAAGAAACTAAGCTGACATTGGCTTTGGAGTTTATTTAATATCTCCCCAAATCTCATATACCAAATAAAATGGCATATTTGACGTAATAACGACTTCAATCTTGCTTTAAATGTCCGTTTTGCTTCATGGTTTCAAAGTACATGAAATCTGTATTGAACAACAATACAAAATTATTTGTGTATACATAGATCAGTATTATTGGTATGGGGGAAAAAATTACCGAACAGAATTGTCGAGAGGCAAAGTCAAGAGGCAATTAAATAGACAAAGTAGGTGAAAAAACACCGGAGAAATTGTCAACCGCAATGCCCTGACTTGGTTCAGGTATTTCAAAAGAAATAATTAGTTTAACCGGTTTTTATGGAGCGCCAAACCTGCCCTTCCATTGCGGTCGTGTCTGGTAACAACTACCACCGACATGTTGAAAGAAAGTGAAATATTCACCCTAGTATTAACTTAAATTTCAGTTCGGACCGGAAATTCAAAAATTTCAACAAGGGACTGAAATCCATTTAAGTTCTTTTTAATGATTGTATGAGACGTAATTTTTGAAGTCTTGATTAATAAGGCGGTCATGGATATAACAAGTCCGTTGATTCCTGTAATCCCAATTTTATATTAATTATTTCTGTAAGGAAAACTAATCAGCAGATACTTATATATATATATCTAAAAAAACCTGCAATGTTAATAGTTGGAAAACACATGTCGTTGTGAATTATCATAAGCACATTCCAAATTAACCCATTTTCCACTGAAAAATACAAAAAAAGTGTTTAAAAATTATTTTTCGCGTTACAATTTGTGCTTAACATAAATGTTGTAAATGGGTGATTGTGTAATATTTGGTGTCAGGCAGAACATTAAAAAAAAAACAAAAATGGTTTTGTAGTTCAATTGCTTGGTTTTACCGTGTATTTGTAGAGATTTTGTCTCATTTGCGTTTACTCCATATCCATATCCCATATGACGGCTTGCCAAAAATGTTCTGTGTTGGATTGTGTTTCCCTGATTTAGTCGAATGTTATACGGATTTTCCTTACTGGTCTCTTTCTCTGATCGTTTCGGACTTTTATTGTCACTTTCATCCCTTCATTGTTAATTTCAATGGTCAAATTTAATGTCTGTCATCATTTCTTTAAAGAAAAATGCAATAGCTAACAGACAGAAAATACTTACATGTTATTTTGCTTGACATTACAATGTATGTAACATTATTTTTACATGTGGAGAATATGTAACATACAATGACTTTGACAAATAGCATTGTTGTACAGTTATATAAATATGCACAAACGAACGGACAGTTGATTTAAGACGAAAGCAATGCTTAGCGACGAGCACTCATTGACACATCTTTCAAAATTACGTATTGTCTTTTTATTTCTTTTCCAGATTGTGGTCATGGAGTAAGTAATCTACCTGTATTGGGTTTTATTCGTATGTTTTTTATACTATAGGTAAACGGGATAGAGAAAGTTGAGGTTTGGGTACCCATAAACCGGTTTAACCCTACTGCTGGCTTTTACTAGTGCCGGTACCAAGTCCGGCTGTCTAGAGTTTCTATCGTTGTCTACGTGTGCCTTTGTCTGATTCGTGTTTTTTCATGTGTAGTTCCATGGCAGATTGTGGCATGTTATTATTATTTTCAGCCATTGCAGGTGTTTCTTGTTATCCATTTTTTTTAAAGAGGGAAGATCTGCAACGGCTGAAAATTACTAACATATGCCACAATTCACGGGGAAACTGCACAAAAATAAACACAAATAGAAAGATACAGGACAATGCCACCATTGAAGGAAATACGACTTCAATAACCAAGAAAACAGGTGGTCGCGAAACATATTCCTACGCACTAAATCAAAAAAAATATCCAAGTTGCATTAAAAACGTGACAAACAGGGCTTACCCAACAAGTCAAACTTCCACCTTAAATCAACACTGGTACTGGATTCTTAAGCTTAACAAAAATCATAATAAACACCATTTTATTTTGGCCATGAGTAACTGCTCTAGTGCACTTATTCGTATAACGGAGTAAATTTAAAATAATGTAAAAACATATCAAATCTCCGATGCACTGGTTACTAAATAGGTCTTTTAAGTTTTCTGGTCTTCATTTGTTAAAAAGATAGATTCTTCTTTAATTTTTGTAGTCATTGCTTCCCTTGTTCCTTTGGTATTCTACTGCCGTTGTTTTAGAATAATAATTATTTCTAGACATGCAATTGATATGATTAAGGTACTGAACTTCTTACCAGATACTAATTTGGTAACATTTTTCATTTGAATTCCCATGGGCATAAATTGTGCACCATTCATTGCAGATCTTTTATGAGCAAGGGTTCAAAGCTTTACAAAAAGAGCTAAAGGCATGCAGTGCGAACTTTATTGCAATTTTCAGTGATATCAACAGATATTATGATAATATTTGTACTATTGATAATCTCCAGTCTTCATACGATTATGTATAGCATAAGAACCAAGACTGGATAAAGCAATCAAAAATTTAGAACTTTGCCCTTTTTTTATTTAACTATCAGCAGTGGCTTTCGGACAATAAAAGCTAAAATTTAAGGGGAACGAGTCCACTTGGGGTTATTTTCTTGATAGCATCGTTTCTTTAACTTAGACGATATACATGCTTTTGATCAACCCTTGACGACTTAAACTATGACATTTTAACCTTTACAACAAGATTACAGATGTACAAATGTTAATACAGTTTCAAAGTTAAATAATAAGCTAAGAACATTTGATGTCTTATACCCATTTTTAAGAGATCCAAAAACTTGGAGATAACCTACAGTAGTTTATAACTATGCATATCAGCGATTAACGAATGTTTTTGTATCCGATAACACGCATGCAGCTGGCTTCATACTCACACAACAGATTTCGACTCAAATATGCGATAATTCATTACAAAACCTTTCGGTTTCTTATATTATATTTTTTTTTTTGTCTCAGTGCAACAGTGGTTTACTTTCAGCAAACTTATGGGCTAGTCGACAGATTAGCGCCATGTACTCTATGTCATATCTTTCAAAACTGTTCGGTAATTTTGTTATTACATCCATTTACTACATTTGATATTAAGCAGTCTACCCGTATTGGATTTCGAAATTCAAAAGTGAATGACTACTGCAAAAAAGGATAAATCGAGTAGAAGCCGAAATATTTTTTTCTGTAACTCCTCAGAGTGCAATTCTACATTAAATAACAATTCAATATCGTGAGAGGTGCTTCAAAAACGTGCAGAAAACTGTTTGTTGCAGAACTATGAAATCCAAGAATGGTTTAACCTTGGATCAGAGTAAAATTATATGCCCAAAATGTGTAGTAGAAGCATATTTTTTTTAAAAACAAACCTCATGAACTGACTACCAATGACAACTTTCCCTTTTGTTATTTGGTAAATTTTACCCCTCGGTCTGGATTCATCTGGATTTACTGCACAATCTTTCAACGAGTAATAAAGACCTGGAATTATTAAAATGTTTCAGGATAGAACATATAGATAACAAGTTCTAATTAAATGATTTCAATTTTCCGTATATCGGGTTATTTTGCGTTTGCTTTTGTTCGCGATTTGGGTAAAAAACAAGGCAGGGAAATATAAGCTTTAATGTAGAAATGATAACAGGAAACACTTGCAATTGCCAAAAATTACAATTACACACCACAATCTACAATGGAACTTCACAAGGAAAGCAATGAAACGACAAAAGACAAACGTCGACAACAATAGGAATTCGGGATGGCCGGAATTGGTACCGGACAAGCAAGAGCTAGCGGAACCCAAGCCTCCCCTTTCTCTATCCCGGTTCCCTGTAGTATAATAAACATACAAATATTGTTTATAATTTGCGTTTTAATACTTGATTAAACATGTTCAACACAGCGGATGTCTTACGGGATGCAGGAGATGCTTACTCCACCAGTACAGATGATCTCACCCATGGATTTTTATTGGCTGTATGTTGTTCATCTTTGTACGAGTGTATGTGTACAATTTTTTTTTGCTGTAACGTGGTCATGTTTGTCTTTGTTTCTTTGGTTTTTTGGTGATGCCATTGCATTATTTGTTTTAGACTGACGCTTCTGTTCTCACTTACTTTACTTATCTAAGGTATTAACAAACATTTAAATGGAAGCTAACTTTCACGCTGGAACAACATAATTATCAATGAAGGGATATGGAGTAAATGCAAATGAGACAAAGTCTCTACAAATACATGGTAAATAAGCAATGGAACCCTATATTAACTCTAATATCGATATCGATATTGAAAAGAAAATTCATATCTTTATTTGGTACGAAATAATCTAAATTATAATCTTAACTTAAATAACTTTTCCCGGCAGATTATTCTACATAATGTAGCTGACTAGCAGATATATTATGATCATGTTTGGCCATTTTGATCTTATCATAATCTTAACAGGCTTAACACAATTTTGTTAAGACATTGTAAGATATAAAGTAATATTTCAAGATAATTTCTTTCAAGGACGATCAAGTCCTGTTTTGTTTTCCTAGATCATACAAAAAACTGCGTTCAAGTGAAATCAAGATGTTTTAAGTTTTTCCCGATCAAACTAGACAAAATTGATATCTTATTTGATCTTTACAAACCAAACTCGCCATGATCCTTCCTAAACGCAATTAACGAGTGGATCATATCTGATCTTAAGTCTTAACACATCTTGATCGTCTTTGAATCAATTATCTTGAAAACCAACTGTAAATCTTAGACTGTCTTAACAAAATTGTGTTTAGGCTGTCAAGATCGTGTTATGATCAAGCAATATGAACAAAATCAAAACATATTTCCTAGATCAAAAAAAAAAAGAAAGAAAGAAAAAAAAAAAAAACACCAGTAAACAAGAATTACTGACAAGTCAAAAGTGACAACTTTTTGTACTTTATGAATCAACGCTTACTAAAACCAGGACTCCTCCGAAAGATAAATTATAATAATTTCCATTGCCTTCCAGTACACAGCAAGGTCATAAATGTATCAGGAATTCATAACAATGACATATATCTATGCCTTGATATAATCAATGAAACAACGGCAGTAGAATACCGAAGGAACAAAGGGGTGAAATTCACAAAAATCGAAGTCCAAAGACAGGGCAAAAACGAGAACACAGAAAACAATGACGTTAGACACAAAACAATGACGCCAGACAGACACAAAGCACAGAACCAGAAACCACAACATTCAGAACAAAGGCACTCACATTGTGAACTCCAGTGAAACTGAGAGTGACATCAGGTGCTCCGGAAGGGTAAGCATGTCCTGCCCTGTATACAGCACCCGTCACACGGTCAGTAAGGCAAATGTTTTGAAAGATCTATTAGGTTACTGATTGGTTATTGTCATTTTCTAACCCTGAGACAAAACCAATTGAGAACCATGGTACGTGTAACTTCTCTAACCCTCAAACAGTACCAAGGTGAAATTTTGAAAAGCTATTGTAATCACTTTAGTATTCAAACATGGACAATGACAAATTGGTACCACAAACATCACTGACTAAGACAAAACTAAATATCAACAAGACAACACTGACAGTGTGAACTCCCATAAAAACCGAGAGCGACATCAGGTGGTCCGGAAGGGTAAGCATGTCCTGCTCTGTTAACAGCACACGTCACAAGGTGAGTGAGGCATATATGTTTTTGAAAGGTCTGTTAGGTAGCTGATTGGTTAATGTCTTTTGCTAACCCTGAAACAAAACCAATTAAAAATCATGGTACGTGTAACTTAGTACCATGTTAAATTTTGAAAAATAGCTCTTGTAATCATCTAGTATTCAAACATGGACAAGGACAAATCGGTACCACAAACGTAACTAACGAAGACAAAACTAAAATAAAACAAGACAACACAAAGAACTAAAGCACCCACAGTGTGAACTCCCATAAAAACCGAGAGCGACATCAGGTGGTCCGGAAGGGTAAGCATGTCCTGCTCTGTTAACAGCACCCGTCACACTGTGAGTGATGTGGAGTAAATTCACTTGCGACATAGTCTCTACAAATACATGGTAAAAACCGGCAATGGAACGACGCTTTTATTGTTGTTCGTCGTCATGAAGTCATCATAAGGCCTTCAACAATGATCTTCGCTCATACTTCACAGGAAGTTCAAGACAACTGTTAGCGCCGGTTTTAGCGGAAATCATTGCTAGATGTCGAACAAAGCTACATCCATGTTATAACATGTCATGGATGCAGGATCGTCAAGGAACATAAAATTAACAGGCAAAGTGTTCTTACAATCGCTATCATGTGTTGCTCGACAAAAGACCCACAGAAGACAATCACAACAAAGTGTTCTTACAATCGATATCATGTGTTGCTCGACAAAAGACCCAAAGAAAACAATCACAACAAAGTGTTCTTACAATCGATATCATGTGTTGCTCGACAAAAGACCCACAGAAGACAATCACAACAAAGTGTTTTTACAATCGATATCATGTGTTGCTCGACAAAAGACCCACAAAAGACAATCACAACAAAGTGTTCTTACAATCGATAGCATGTGTTGCTCGACAAAAGACCCACAGAAGACAATCACAACAAAGTGTTCTTACAATCGATATCATGTGTTGCTCGACAAAAGACCCACAGATGACAATCACAACAAAGTGTTCTTACAATCGATATCATGTGTTGCTCGACAAAAGACCCACAGAAGACAATCACAACAAAGTGTTCTTACAATCGATATCGTGTGTTGCTCGACAAAAGACGCACAGACGACAATCACAACAAAGCGTTCTTACAATCGATATCAAGTGTTGCTCGACAAAAGACCCACAGAAGACAATCACGACAAAGTGTTCTTACAATTGATATCATGTGTTGCTCGACAAAAGACCCACAGAAGACAATCACAACAAAGTGTTCTTACAATCGATATCATGTGTTGCTCGACAAAAGACCCACAGAAACAATCACAACAAAGTGTTCTTACAATCGATATCATGTGTTGCTCGACAAAAGACCCACAGAAGACAATCACAACAACCACAGAGCACTAATCGAGTCAAAAGTATTTAAAATCATGTCATGAGGGCATAATAACAGGTGGTCAGAAAAACATTTTGAAATTCCAAAAATATAAAATGCCAAAATTTGAAAGTATGATGGTGTATCATATGAGAAATTCCATCAAGAACAATGCATGCATCTCTCGTAACATTTATAATTGAATGCTTTTACATTTGTGAAATCCAACAGAATTCCCGAATTTTCCTATTAAAGATATATGTATGGATACATGTGGAAAAGTTAAACATCTCATACAAAAGCAAACAAATTAGATGCATCTCGGAGCTAAATATTTTTCTATTACTATAAGGGGTATTTACACATCTTCCCGAAAAATAAATGACGAAAAGGAAACAATAACAACAATCGCGTTTCAGAAACTAAAGCATTGTGGATAGAGCGTACACCAAAATACGTTGATTGGTCAAGAACGTAAATAACGTAACGTCATTGGTCGAAAATCGATTGTTGGTACACCAAAATTTCAAATATAATCACCGTACCCAAATTCCTTAGTTTCTGGAACGGCGAATTTTAAATAATGAAAAAAATAAAATTGAAGTCAGTAGAACCATTATAAGTTTTTTTTTTCAATCATACAAGTAACTACTTGTACAACATATTTTGTACAGGATATAACTTGTATGATGCCAGCATATATGTAGCTACTTGTGCGATTGCAATTGGTTTTGTACGGGATGTAACTTATATGATGCCTTCATACAAGTAATAACCTACACTTCTGATAACATATAAGTAATTAATTTGACAACTTATTTTGTACAGGATATAACGTGTATGATGCCAACATACATGTAATTACTTGTACGGCTGATTTTGTACAAAATATATCTTGAATGATACTACCATATCAGTCAGTGCCAAACAATTTTTCATTCACTAGCCCTAAGGGGCTAGTAAGTCCTGTGTTGTACTAGCCCGAACTCACTTTCACTAGCCCTTATAGAAGATTCTTTGTTAATAAGGTACAGTTTTAACTAACCCATCGGGCTAGTGCCTGCAAACTTTTACTAGCCCAAGACTGATTTTACTAGTCTTGGGAGTAGGGCTAGTGGCTAAAGGCACAGACTGCCATATAAGTGATTACTTGTCTTATTTTCCTTATAGTTTATGACTTGTACAGCATGATATTTCCGACATATATATATTGTACAAAGGCTTGTGAGTTTGTGTACTTATTTTTTGTTTATCGTGTATAACTCACAATCTTTTTTAACTCATACAATTCATGCTTTGAATCAGGAACCATCTTCGAGAAAACGTATTTTTTTCAAGAAATAATAAGAATGAATGATTAAACAAGTAGGTGTGTGTATTTCTGAAGATAACAATCGTCAAAGAGTTGTGCATTCCATATGGATACAGGGGTTTATAATTGTCATCTTTAATGAAAATAACTTTTAATTAATCTCCTCTTTTGCTAAAACATAACCACTATGTTTTATCTAATTCAAAATATTTGATTTTCCGATAGTATCCTCGTTAAAATGGACAAGTATTTTACCTTTTGCTGTACAGCATCGAACAAATGACATTCCTGGAACGAATGGACGCCAACCACTGTGATAGCCGAAATTAGGACAGCTGAAAGGTATTTTGAAATAACGCACTGGAAAAAAAGGAAACATTTTTGTGAAACAATGATGTGCTATAACTTAAAAATTTCAATAAATCTCTGATAACTAAATTCTTCCACAATATGTAAGTCTATACAAAAGAAGCCACTTTAATAAAAATCAAGGGTAAACAAACAACATTCAAAAAGTTGCATAAATTGTCAAATATAACAGAAATAATTCTTGTTGTGAATACATCTGCTTGTCACGTTATACCGGGGATCTCAACATCATTAGGAAAAACGTTATCTCTTCACAAAAGGTCCAAAATATCGTGAACATAACCCATCAATTTGAAACATACCTTTAAAATATTGATGGACAAAGTTCATGAATACTAAGTATGCCAAACAATGGGCTTAGAGGGAGAAGGAAAGGCTGAAACACTGTAGGACTGGATCAGGTCTATAAAGTCATTGATTGCAGCTCAAATGGGGCGCCTTAAGACAACCATGAGCCTCAATTCAAAAAGCAGTTTTGAGGATCCCGACGTAGAAAAAACACTGTCCTTTCTCACTGTACCAGCTGAAAAGGCCTAAAACAACACCACATTTATCTGTAAAAGGTACTACATTGACTGTTTAATAAAGCAGATGGGCATTGACAGTTCACTTGGCAATCTACAAACGAACTCTTAAAACATACCAAGGGAGGACATACTAAACAATCAAATCAGTATTGTCTTCTTTTTGCATCAATTTGAGTGAAGAGAACAATAACCAGCCTTGGATCTACTGGGTACCTAAGTTATATAAATTCCCTTACAAACATAGATACATTGCTGGGTCTGCAAAATGCAAAACAAAACCCCTTTCTAAGCTACTTACTTCATTAAGTACTGCAGTCAAAGATGGCCTAAAGATATAAAGTGTTAAAGTATACTTAAGAAGTTTTAGGGGTGAATCAGATATATGGATTCTCAAAACTCAAAAGACGTATTAGAATATCTATATTCTACTGAAATCAACCACTGCAACAGTGTCAGATTTTTTGGTTTTTCTACAGTACTCCGGAATTTAATACATCATTCTTTCTGTACTAAAAAGGATGAAAGAAGATATTAATATTTAGTGATTGGTAAAGGAAGGGCCTAATTTGTTTAACATCACACTGATTCACACAAAAAGTATACAGAGGAGGATGTCATCACAATGCTGGAATTCTTGATAGATAACATTTTTGTAGAATTTAGAGGACTATTTTTCCAGTGGTAAATAATGATACCTAAGAGGTGGGGACTAAATGTGTGCCACTTTTAGCAGATGTTTTTGCTTTATACGTATGAAGCAGGTTCATACAAGGGCTAGTTCAGAAAAAAACAATTAGAAGCCTATAACTCTAGACGTCTGAAAACAAAACTTTTCCACTTTCCATGGTATACTTCCCGTCTTTTTAGCAGAATATTCCCACATCTCCGTCATATGGCGTTTACATTTCTCAACTCATTCGCTTTTGTCGTGCCTGTAATTTGTACAGCGATTTCATCAACAAATAACTGTCACTTTTAAATTAAGGGTATGTTCAGTCAATATTGCAATTGCCAATACAGAAGCTTTAAGGTCGTCACCATGGTTTGACAAAACGTTACTACGTTTCTATTTCACAGATGAGAATAAATATCTTTGGGTAGATCCAGGGTTTGTAACCGGACTGAAATGCGCCGACTGTAATAAAACAAGACTTTTCACTAACAGTGTGACGCCTGCACACGTGGAGCAGGTCATGCTTACCCTACCGGAGCACCTGATGATTCTTCAAGTTATTATAAGGGTTCTCACTACTAGTGCTTAAGTTTTGTGGCATTCTTGTGCATTTTTTGTTTATTTGTTTTGTCTGTGTCATGCTGTCTCACTTCATGTTTGATATAAATTGCCGTGATTTTCGATTTTGGATTTCCCTTTCTCTATCAGTTTTTAAATATCTTTGGGTTTATGGACGACCAAATGTTTAGATTTGATCTGCACTGAAGATACATAAGTTATCGGAATGGCCTTACATGTCTCTTTACCCATTAATACATAATCGCCAACAAACAACATTAACTGGCAAAGTGTTCTTACATCGTTGTCATCCGTTATTTAGTTTTTCGATACCACTTGGTCAATGCCTCTGCTGTTCGGCTGTTGGTCCTAGAGGGTATTCCCCAACCCAGTGGTCAGTACTTCGTTACTTGCTTGGAAACCAATTTTATGCGTAAACTTGTGCTAAGCTCTTTTCTTAGCTAATGTTAGCATTCCATTTAAATCCTATTGGTTATTTTTTTTATAAATCTTTTAGTTTATGTTTTTCCAAATGCACCGAAAAGAATGAAGTTGATTGTTGTTCTGATAATTTATTTAAAAATATTTTCAGTTTAAAGCCTTAGATTAGATTAAACTTATTTTATTGTCAACTAATACAGGCAAATGGATCGGACAAAAGTTATACCAACTTATAAACGTCATTTCCATATAATACATTAACAATATAATTCCATACGTCAATAAATACATAATTACCATATATGAAGCATGAAATATATTGTATTGAATAAATTACAACAAGTTAAACATGAAATAAATGCAATATAGTAAAGAATAACAAAAGAGAATCAGACAGATAGAAAGTAGAGGAAAATTGTTCGTGATCAACCTGGAGTAAAACGACGAGTTTTCCTTAAATACTGTTGTACACATAGAAAAATGTTTTGATTTTGTTCGTCAGACAATGAATCTTTTCCAAAAAGTAAAGTTTCAATATTAAATTCATTATTATTTTATCTTCTTCTTAGTTCTTCACGAGCATCGACATAAAGGAAACATTCAAAAAAGAAATGAATTGCATCTTCTAAAACATGGCCACATCTACACCCAGGATCAGTAACAATGTTTACTCTAAAAAGATCGGCGTTTAAATTACTTGCGCGATGCCTTAATCTGTTATGGATAATATTAAGAAGTCTGTTTCCAACAGGGTAATATTTTCGAGGTTTTACTATATTATTTTCTCTAATCAAATAATTTTTAAATTGACCAATGGTTGGCAAATTCCTACACTGTCCACTTAGTTGGTTCCAAAAACTTATTGTTGATGGAAAAAAGGAGTTAGGAAAACTCTGCAGTCGAGAACGAGGGACAATGGAATCAGACTGAGGCCTTAAGTTTAAAACATTTCGACGGGCATAAGGAGTAAGGCAGTAAAGCCTTTATAGATATATTTATACCATGAACTGCTTTTTGTGCTTTTAAATTAGATCATCCACAGTGACTATAGTATTTAGTTTCGGTAATATTGATATCTCTGCTTACGATTTTCAGTGCATTTTACATATCTAGCTGGTCCTGGTTTACACGTATACCGCAGTCTGTCTGGATATAACTGATCAAAGGTATATCCATCTTTACATCTTTCAGATGCTCTCCTCTCTGCCACCAAAACGTCATGGGACTTCACTAACTGAACTCCAGCAACAGCAATCACATATAATATGATTATCATTGCTGTAAATAAAGTAAAAATAGTTTTAAAAAAAATAATATGTACTGGGAGTGTTAGGTATTGCCAAATGTATAGTTGGGCAAAACGTTAATATTGTTAGTACATGGCAAATATTTGCCAACCCCTTTGAAAACAAAACAGAGAAAAATATTTATAAAAATTATGAAAAATGCAATTGAAACTACGATTTCTACGGTAACTCTCTTGTATACTGAACTGGAATGTGTGGCTGGGTCCAAACTGGAATTCGTAATAAGAGGTTGTCGGAACGACAGCTATCCCGGCATTCCCTGTTTGACACAGAAAATAGTTGTTTTATACCCTGGCCATAATTATTCTCAGTATTTTTTAAATTAAACTATTGATAGTCGTTATTATTACAGAAAGAATTTAAGGATATATGGTTGTTAGGCAGAATTCCAAAAAATAAGTGGTCTTTGAGACCTTCAGGAAATTTACCAATACGAAAAGTTGCATGAAAACAGTAAATTTCACGTACACGTGTTTCAAGGAGTAACCTCTCATCAATTTACCTATTTACCAATACGAAAAATACCTAAGTTGCATAAAACAGTAAATTTCACGTACAGGTGTTTCAAGGAGTAACCTCTCATCAATTTACCAATTTACCAATGCGAAAAATACCTAAGTTGCATGAAAACAGTAAATTTCACGTACACGTGTTTCAAGGA